>JARKIB010000209.1:0-221653 GCA_029378385.1 Mycena metata
TACCAATATATTGGGATTGGATTATATTTGTTGTGCAGCGTCAGCGTCAGCGTTTAGGGTCAGCGTCAGCGTCAGCGTTTAGGGTCAGCGTCAGCGTCAGCGTCAGCGTCAGCGTCAGCGTCAGCGTCAGCGTCAGCGTCAGCGTCAGCGTCAGCGTCAGCGTCAGCGTCAGCGTCAGCGTTTTAGTGTCTCAGCATCAGCGTCAGCGAATATTACAGCGGAACTTGTCAACCTTCGGTTACAGTTCAAACCCAGCGTCGAACCAAGTTTAGTTCACCACACAACCACCCGGTGTCCATCACCACAAACCTTTTTGAAAACCACAACTCTTCTAAGAACTATAAAGGTCGCATCAGCGCCCAATAGGTCCGAGAAACCAAACGGCCGACTTAAAGCTTTAAGTCGAAACCTAGTTTTCAGCTATTGCAACAGCCGTAATACTTCGGTTGGAACCCCACGAACGCATATACAAGCGGAGAGGTGATTAGGTGTTTGATTTGGAGTGTGTTTAGTGTGTGGTTTAGCCATACATCGAGACCCAGTATCCAGCTCATTTCCCCCTGGTCGGTCCCGATCCGCGGCGTATCACCGTTAGTCACACGATTTCACGAGGTGAGCGGAGGTTCAAATCCTCCCCGGGACTTAGAGCGCAGGTGTTCTGCATGTTTTGCAACATCCATCATTTATTGCTACACATATCCAAGCTCAACACAGGGATATAGGTAAAGTCCTGGTATGGCAGCTCACCTCGATGCATACAGACAAAATGTGGTGTGCTTTAAGAGGTGTGTGGAGGTTCGAATCCTCCCCAGGACATTCTGAGTTTCTGCCCCTTTTCACCATTGTTTCAATTGTTTTGAGCACATATCTAGGTTCAACACAGGCATAAAACCAGAGTGCTGGTCTGGCGGCTTACCTCCAGCCACTCAAGGTTGTCCCTAGGAATTCCAAGAGGTGGGTGGAGGTTTGAATCCTCCTCGGGACATAATGCATTCCGAGTCCGAGGTTTTGATCCCTTTTTTCAGCCTTTATTTGAGCCCATATCCAGGTTTGACAAGAGGGATTAATGAAGTCCTGGTGTGGCTGCTCAACTCAATGCATACGGACGAAATGTGATGTGCTTTATAAATTAAGAGGTGAGCGGAGGTTCAAATCCTCCCCGGGACATACAGAGTTTGGGAGTTTGGTTGGTTTTTTCAACCTCCATTTCAATTTTTTTGAGCACATGTCTAGGTTCAACACAGGGATATAAATGAAGTCCTGGTATGGCGGTGAAACGGCACAACACCAATGTACCGACATCTAGCTGCATTTTGCGATTTTTAGCACTAGTTAAATGCAAGGCATACTAGGCTTCAGGTTGTAACAAGCTAGCTTGCTAATAGGAGCAATATTCCTATTGGGACTCTGTTTGGTGGTACACAGGAGGGTCAGAGTGAGCTCCGGCTGCTGACCGTAGTACAAACTTAGTGCTAGGCGTGTGAACAAGTGTTACACTAGGGGAGTATACACATTAAGGAGGATTACTATGGTCTAGTACCTCATAGTATGGGCTAGCGGGCCAATAGACGACTTCCAGAGAGCACAGGATAACGAGAGTTACCAGCTAGCGTAAAGAGGAGAGACATACGAGTAGCTAGTGCGCTGCTAGCAGGATAGCACTGGGCTAGGGGCCAGAGTTCCATAAATAACTTGGCGCTAGCTTCGGGTTTATCGGGCTAGCTAGCAATAGCGATGGCTAGGAGAAACCGTCGGCATGAGAATATGCCGAGTGACAGATCAGGTGATCGACACGACACGTTTGAAGGCAGCTAGCTGCAACAAACAAACTCGGGAGATGTATTTTAGATAAGATGGCACAATGCCTGAACGACTAGATGTTCAGTCCATGCGGAGACGGAGATTGGGAGAGGATTGGTGAGCAGGTGATGGTGGGAATGGTATTTCCGAGTCGTTTTGCAAATACAGAGAGTCTGGGAGCTGTAAAGCTGTACGGAATTGGCAATGTACCCAGCCTAGGCCTCCAAGATGGTCAGCTAACTGACTGTCTGGCAAGCCTAGCACACAATAGAGCTGGCTGGCTCGCCGTAGGGGAGCTGCACGGACCAATTTTGGACACTTTTGACTCATTTTACTTTACCTCATCTCTTTCTCTTGAATAGTATAAAAGGACCATGTAAATACCGCTAAAGACCAGTTCATGCCCCGCTCATCGTTACGACGATAAGGGTGTGCTCAGGCCTAGCTAGCGGAGATAAAGTATCTTCTTTGTTTGTAAAGTCTATAGAAATCGAATCAGTGTTGTTGGATCCACAAGTAACTGTGTGAACCGATAAGCAAGGACTCGTGTTGGGAGCTTGTGAGCGGCAACGACCTCCACGTATAAACCAGGACCGAGCGCACAAAGAGAACGCTTGAGAGTTGCCGTTGACTTTGTGGTGGACTTCGCAAGGGCTACGCATTGGGTGACTAGGAAACGCCTCCCGTAAAACGGACCACGACCAGCACAGCACTTTGGTAGAACTCCTTGGTCGATTCATTGGCCGATTAACGGAGCTTGAGTGAACCCTCTAGGTCCATTATAAGCCCAAGTGTTAAGGAAAAGAACTTAGATTCAAGGTTCTAAGTCGGCACCCAAATATCTGTTGATCTGGGATCGTCATAGAGAAGAGAATAGCTGGCGCAGTATAGTCCATAACTGGAAGTTTTCAGAAGACACTTTATCACCTCGCCTAGGACGACGTATTAAACCACGTCCGCCTAGTTAAAACCCTTTTTACCCCAACCCGTTCATCCCATCCCTTGGGAAGACTTGTTTCGGTCAAACGGTTGAGCTAGCTTAGAGATTGGAGTTGTTTGTTGGGATAGTTGAGGCCATAAATCATTGCTCGTGCACTCGGGAATCAAGCCAGCAGTCGCATACTACGGCTCGGAACCCGAACTCACTAGGAAGACGCGCTAGTCTTAGTGTTATAATCATAAGGGGATTGGTGTGTTGTGTTAGGTTTTAGGTGTGGTGCGGTAGTGTTCAAGCTAGCCCGCATCTTTAGCTTAGCTAGCCCCAATTCACTGTTAGCGCATCTTGCCCATTTCAGCGGTTCACCTCGGGCTATAGTACAAGGGACCGCGGCAATTTCAAGAGGTGAGGGGGGGTTCAAATCCTCCTTGGGACATTCGGATTTAGAGGTTAGCTACTTTTCTTTTTCAACACTCATCTCACTTTCTTTCATGTGTAACCAGGTTCAACACAGGGATAGAAATGCAGTCCTGGTCTGGCAGCTCACCTCATTACAGGGGTGTAAAGGACAGGAGATTTCAGGAGGTGGGCAGAAGTTTGAATCCTCCCTGGGACATGGGGGTTTATGAGATAGTTTTTCAACCTCCATTTCAATTTTTTGAGCGCATATCCAGGTCCAATACAGTGATAGAAATGAAGTCCTGGTCTGGCTGCCGGTGTAGAAAGGTGGTGTGCTTAATGAGGTGAGCGGAGGTTTAAATCCTCCTCGGGACATAGTACATTCGGAATAGAATGCTTTTTTCAACCTTGATTTCATTTTTCTTTCACATGTATCCAAGCTCAACACAGGGATATAAATGAAGTCCTGGTATGACGGCTCCCCCCTACCTATCCAGTGTTGTCCGCAGGAAGTTCAAGAAGTGAGCAGAGGTTTGAATCCTCCCGGGGACATCATAGAGCAGGTGAGAATGCATAACTTTTCGACATTCATCTCAGTTTATTCAACGCATATCCAGGTTCAACACAGGCCTAACAACACAGTCCTGGTATGGCGGCTTACCTCCACTCATTCAGAGTGTCATGCAGGAATTTCAAGAGGTGAGCGGAGGTTCAAATCCTCGGGACATGTGATGTTGTGATCATAGTCTTTTTCAACCTTTATTTCAATTCTTTTAAGCACATATCCAGGTTCAACACAGGGAAAGAAATAGAGTCCTGGTATGGCAGCTCACCTCCAGCCTTGGTCGTTGCTAGGAATTTCAAGAGGTGAGCGGAGGTTCAAATCCTTCCCAGGACATTATTGATCTTAGATTTGTTTTTTTCTGGCCCCATCTCAGTTTCTTTCATGTAGCCAGGTTCAACACAGGGATAACAACAAAGTCCTGGTATGGTAGCTCACCTCGGCCTATACCGCTGTCAAAATTTCAAGAGGTGAGCGGAGGTTCGAGTCCTCCCTAGGACATTCCGTTGGAACGTTTTTTCAATCTTTATTGCAATTTTTTTTTTGCACACATATCCAGGTCTAACACAGTAATAAAAATGAAGTCCTGGTATGGCAGCTCGCCTCCGCCCATGCAGGGAGCATCAACAGTTTCAAGAGGTGGGCGGAGGTTCGAATCCTCCCTAGGACTTGCGTTGAAACATGAATCCTTTTTTTCAACATCCATCTCAATTTCTTTCACACGTATCCAGGTTCAACACAGGCATAACAACAGAGTCCTGGTCTGGCGGCTCACCTCAGGGTATAATCTAATGGACCGCGGCAATTCAAGAGGCGAGCGGAGGTTCGAATCCTCCTTGGGACATTCGGAGGTTTCAACACCTTTTTTCAATCTTCATTTCAATTTATGTCATCCATATCCAAGCTTAACACAGGCCTAACAACAGAGTCCTGGTATGGCTGCTCACCTCCACCATTTGTCGTATTTGTTGGGAATTTCAAGAGGTGAACGGAGGTTCGAATCCTCCTTGGGACATTCAAAGGTTTTGGATTTCCATTTCATTTTTTTTTCTACACATATGCAGGTTCAACACAAGGATAATAACAAAGTCTTGGTCTGGCGGCTCGCCTTCATGCATTACGTGTTGATGGGTGTTTCAAGAGGTAAGCGGAGGTTCGAATCAAGGGGGAATCGGGATTCGAAAATCGGATGTAGGGTCGATAAAAAAATTTCAGCCCCGACTGGACTCCCCCCCCCTCCTTCTATATAGGGAAGGTGTTTCTCGCCCCTAGCACCGGGCCGTTCTCCCCGGTCTTCCCGCCGCCTACTAAACCGGCCTCGGCCAACTGCTAACCACTCAATTTCAGTATCTGAGGTACATATTACCACCCATAACACTATCCAAAGTGCTAGAAAGGCTCCAAGTAGACCTGCAGATTTTTTCGAGTGTATGCTGGGACCGCCCACGGAGCCCCTTTGGTTGAACTTGGCTAAAATTATTACTTCAACACCTCCTGAGGTAAATGGGAAGCAGATTTGTGTGTTTATCACTCACTAGTGGCCCTCCCATGCCTCTCCCAGCCTTTTTCCTCCCTCTCATAACTTATAGGGAGAAGTTTTTTTCGGCCCTCGGCCAGACCCCCCCCCCCCCCCCCTCCCCACGTCCGAAATTTTAATCCCGATTCCCCCTTGGTTCGAATCCTCCCTAGGACATTCGCAATCTTCAATGCTTTTTTCAACCTTTTTCATTTTTTCAGCACATATCCAGGTTCAATACAGGGTTAATAATGAAGTCCTGGCATGGCGGCTCATTTCAACCTATACTGCTGTGGACGCACCTCGCGGTTGGTCCGGTTTAGAGGTGGAGAGGGCATACATGATCCTGTCTCGGCGATCCCGAGAGAGTCATTCAAAGCCAGTCAAAGCAAATCCTTCTTCAGTCGATGATATTTGACTCAGATTGTAGCTTGCATCTCCTTAGCAAGAGTGGCCCGCGGATATGCGCACGACTATTTGGCTAGCGTCGGCATCCATTCGCCTGTACGCCGCACAAAATCAGTGCCAGCCTCTCTAGACAGACTCTGTGGTGGATACCGTGGCGCGGGACAGACATGCCCAATTTTATAAAGACAGTTAAGATCTTCACCAATCAGTTGTCGGCCTTCCCAAAATCTCCGTCATTTCCCGAATTCAGTCATTAAATAGTGAAAAGAATACACGCGCGCCTAGCGATTATACGAGTCCAGGGAAAACGCGAATTACACGCAAAGTACAATAACACGCCGCGAGTTAAACCGCAGAGCACAGATTCGGCAGCGCATTCATCAGCCTTTGCCATAGGCCGCGGCCGCCATCTCGGCGACGTTGATGGTCGTGCATGCGCGCCACGCGTTCGTGGCGACCAGGAGGCGGACTGAGTCTGCGGCCATGGGAATCCGAAGTGGAGTAAGACACCCATGACGCCGACGAGCTATGAGAGCCTTCCGAATCCTCTGATGTCGCGGAAACGAAATCGTCGGGGTCGACGAAGGAATCGGGGAAGTTTGAATCTTCGGCATCGTCGACGTCTGAGTCGGCGGAATTTAATTCGTCCTCGTAACTGGATTCTGACGCTGGTCCCGATGAATGGCTGGCAGAAGAGGATGACGAGTAGGACGATGCGGACGATGCGGACGAAGATGAAGAGAGTTCGGAAGACCCCAATGAATTCGAAGGGGTTGGACACCCGAACGGGCCGCCTTCGGTCGAACGGCCGTGTGGTTTCGACCTCCTTAGACTGCAACGATATTCAAGGTACGATTCGCACTCCTGTATAGACGCTGTTCAGAAAATCAACCAAATAAAGGCGAACGCTCTGCGTACCAATTTGCGTATATTTTCTGCTTCCTCCGTCGAAACTTGCGGCGCGGGTGCGTTTAGCGCTAGCCTTGGACCATTTTGGTGTATATAGAGGCTGCGGAAAGCACCGTCCTTGCGTCTCGGCTTCCGCATCCGCGGCTCGAACAGTAGCGGTTGATCGAAGCGCAAATGGGGTCGGCGTTTGAGCTGGGTTGAAGGTGGTGTGAGGCCCGACCAGTCTCGAATGCGATTCGACTCCTCCAACCATAGTTCCGGGGGGATATACGCAGGTACGATGGTGTACTTGGTGTGGGGAGGCGTCGCAGAGTTCGCCGCGAGTGCGAAGATTGGATCGAGCCGAGCTCTGGAATGCGCCTTTGTTGTGGATTGAGCGACGCCGCCAGACCGAAGAGCAACTTAAAATACAGTTAGTTGTAGAATAAAAATGAGAGAGAAAACGTCTCACCATTCCAGTTGCTTTGGGCCTCGAAATTCCAACGATAAGGGTCGGTTGGGGTTATGAGGGGAGGAGCATCTGAATGCAGATGAGACGATCACAAATAAATTAATCGAAGAGCCACTGACCCGGCATTTCTTCATCTCGGGCATCTACCACCATATCAGTGTCCTCGGCGGGAAACAAATCAGCGAACATCGTGTTGGCGCGTTATCAGGAGTTCTGTGCGAGGTAGGATGCGGGAGTGGAGAAGGAATGGCGACCTGTGGTGGGCTTTATAGTAGAACTGTCGAGGACCAAAGAGTAGATCACGCTTTGAAATGATGTTGCGCTTTGACCTTAGAGCGACCAAGCAAGGGTGCATCGACGCATCAGGTAAGGGCAAAGAGATGCGAGCATCGCCGGGACCAGGGTGAGTCCCAACTGGCATTCTCATCCGTTAACGGTGAAGCAACTTGGTGCTCTTGAGTGGGCGATTTTATTCGCTAGACCCCATCGCGAGACACACGAAGTCGTTTGAGTTCAAACTGTGTGCGCTTCGTCGTTCCTTGCGAGATTCGTAACCTCTTCCCGAACGGAGGCTTGTGGTTGCTGTCGATGCTTGCGTCGATGAAGGAGGCAACAAGAGAGTTGATTGGAATCAGCTGGGTGATGGAATCAACTCGACTCGGGCCGCACTCCCGCCGCTGACACAATTCCTCTTCCAACTTCCATGTTCTCGACCACGCATCGATGTATTTGCGTTTCGTCTAAACTGAACTGACACGCTGATGGGCGCAGAATTCCCGGGTGCGAGGAGGCCTCGGAACATATTATCGAGTCTGCCATCTGGGTGCACCTGGCAGGGTCGACGCCAAGTCGACGCTCGATGCATCGATGACAACCAAGGTAATACCATGAGACGAATGGCTCTGGATCGCACTGGCCACAGTGATTGCGGACTTTCCATCAATTCCAGTC
Organism: Mycena metata; assembly: GCA_029378385.1. Classification (NCBI taxonomy): domain Eukaryota; kingdom Fungi; phylum Basidiomycota; class Agaricomycetes; order Agaricales; family Mycenaceae; genus Mycena; species Mycena metata. The sequence goes on from JARKIB010000209.1 coordinate 7,934, forward strand.
GCTTGTCGCCAACCACCTTCCGCTTTTGGCTGGCCAGAACTGTCTAGAACCCAAAAGCGGTGTCTTGGAAATACTGCAAATATGCGTGGTCAAATGTGCCCGCCTTTCCACCTCTCTCCTCTGCTCCTTCGTCCGGCTATCACAGCGTCCTCCTTCGTTTTCCCAGTCTGAACTGGATTCAGATTAATTTCGTTTAATTTCACTCGGCAGCTCAACTTCTGTCAACTATGGGCGAAAGTTGGTTCGCAAGGGAGTTCCTCGCTCCGAGACGGCTCGCCTTCAACGTCATATTCTACGGCCTACACTTCTTCCTCTTTGCGTATGGGTGGCACAGTCAGGTACACCTCTCGACTCGTCGAAGCACCCGTGGTTCTCATTCCTCTTTTATAACAGCAAACAAACGCGAAGCTAGCGGCCTTGAACTTGCTCAAGTTCTCCGTCTGGGTTTCCCGTGGGGCTGGCCTGGTCCTCGCCTTCGATGGGGCCCTTATCCTAGTTCCTTTGTTGCGAAACATCATCCGCGTCCTTCGTCCAAAGATCGCCTGGCTCCTACCTGCCGACGAGAACCTGTGGTTTCACAGACAAGTGGCATACTCCATGGCATTCTGGACCGTGGTCCACACCACCGGCCATTATGTCAACTTTATCAACGTCGAACGCACTCGTACGCTGTTCACCTTTTGTGCGAACCGACCGCAATCTGACGTCTTTCCGCTGCAGAGGTCCGAAAAGAGCACGCTCTGCAGATCCATTACACTCAAGCCGGAGGGTTTACCGGTCACTGGATGCTCCTTATCATGCTTCTCATGTATACGACCGGGCAAGCGAAGATTAGGAACCAATGTTTTGAAGCGTTCTGGTACACGCACCACCTTGCGTTCTTTTTTATGCTGGGGCTCTACACCCACGCCACGGGCTGCTTCGTCCGCGACACCGTCGAACCCGCCTATATCAAGACCTTTCCTTTTTACACGGCTGAACACTGTCTCGGTTATCTAAGCTGGCGATACACAATCTGGCCGGGTATCCTCTACTTTGGGGAGCGAGTCTACCGCGAGTACCGTGGCCGACGTGCAACGCGTCTGTCGCGGGTTCTCGTGCACCCAAGCGGTATTTTTTCTTCGATCTGAATCAGGGTTCAACAGGGTTCAACTCACTAATCATCTTTAGGCGCGATGGAACTACGGATCGAGAAGCCTAGTTTCAAATACACCCCGGGACAGTGGCTCTTCCTCCAGGTTCCGGAACTGTCCAGCTGGCAATGGCATCCGGTAAGATAGGTCGTAACAAACAGGCTCCCTTTGCGCTGACTTGCCTTTTTATTTTAGTTTACGATCACCTCTGCGCCCGACGATCCTTATGTCTCCGTGCACGTCAGACAGGCTGGGGACTGGACATTCGCTCTCGGAGAGCGTCTCGGTGCCGGCCCCTCAGTCGTCGCTGCCATGACAAAGCATGCGATGAACGGGTCGGACAAGGACGAGAAGGTTTCTGGCTTCCGCGGCGACTTTGTTGAACTGGATGCCAACACCGCTGGCGTAATGCCCGCCGTGCGCATCGACGGGCCTTATGGCGCACCTGCTGAGGACGTCTTTGACGTCGAGGTCGCGATACTCATCGGCGCCGGTATTGGTATGCTTTCTATTCTCCCCGCGTGTTCAATCTTGCTGAATAACCGATGCTACACAGGTGTAACACCGTTCGCTAGCATCTTGAAACACATCTGGTATAAACAGCGCAAAGGACACCTGGGTACGCTCCGCCGGGTCGAGTTCTTCTGGGTGTGTCGAGACGCCCCGTCTTTCGGCTGGTTCCAGAGTCTGTTATCCGAGGTCGAGGCTTCCCAGGCCGATCGTAAGCAATCTAGTTCAACCCATCTATCCCCTCATCAACTGATCTCCGCGTCCCTTCAGCGAACTTCCTGCGTATCAACGTATATCTTACGCAAAAGATCAACGAGGACATGCTCTGGAACATCGCGGTGAACGACGCCGGAGCCGCCTACGACCCTCTCACCCTTCTCAGAACGCGCACGATGTTTGGGCGCCCTGACTGGATGTCGATCTACGGCGAAATTAACCGCGCAATCCAAGAGGGACAATATATTCCCGGGACCAGCGAACGGCTGCGCACGAAAGTTGGGGTATGTATCTGATTAATGCCGTGTCCCGCGTGTTGATTACTTTTCTTACAGACATATTTCTGTGGCCCAACTCCTCTCGCCAAGGCGATCAAAGAGGCCACTTCTCATCACACTAACCCTAAAGTCGAATTCTCCTTCGCCAAGGTTAGCATCGCGTCTTTCTTCTCTTGATTCTCCGGCAATGCCAACGTTCACCTTAGGAGCACTTCTAATCCAAACTCGGTTCGTATCCTGGGGTGAAACTGTGTATCCAACGTGTAATTATAATTTGTGCATATATACCTCCTATCATCATCTTCAACATCGAACTGTCGAGAGATCCACGCCCTCAACACGTACGTGTCTTGCCGTTTGTTGCTGCACAAAACGGCCAGTGGACACGTCGTATTATCCGTTTGGTAAGGTATATCTAGTATAGTGAACAACTTGAGGGTCGAAGGCGAAGCACACCCTTCACGAGCCACCAGTATCCCGGTTGATCCAATTTCGTGCGGGCGAGCTTCGGGGAGAAGAAAGGTGGTCTGACACTGGAATAGACGCCCACATAGGCGCCGGCTTGAAAAGAAAGGAAATAATCATTAACCTGCGATTCTCCGCGTCCTGCCTCCAACCGTGCTCCGAAGATACCAAACCATATATATATACTTTTCTACTTTTGTCCGCCTCCCCTCCATCGCCCCGTCTATTGAATTCACGGTCGACTCATTTAGTCGATCGGAATTCCGGCATACTCGTCGTACCCGAGCGCGAGATTCAGGTTCTTTGAAAAGGGATGAGCGTAGGACAGGAGGAATAGTATGAGAAGTTTACCTGCAAGCACTGCGTCGCCGCGCCTTTGAGCAGATTGTCCAGCCCGCCCTGCAACGCTTTCAGCAAAATATCACTCGTAAGTGACAGAAGAAAACGCACGACGATGACCACCCGATCCCCCGTGTGCGACGTCTGGAACCCGCCCACGCTCCACGTATGCTTCCCCTCAATATGCCTGAGCTCCGGCACGCCCGGCATCATTCGCACCATCCGCTCCCCCTCGTACCGCGCCTTGAAGATGTCCGAAATTTCCCTCGCATCCATCTCTTTGCTGAGCGGGATCGACGCGGTCGAGATGATCCCACTGAACCACGGCCCGACGGAGGGTATAAACGCAAGCTTGATCTTGTCTTGCGGTTCTTGGCCCTCCCATTCGGGGGAGCGGGGGGCAAGGGAGGGAGCGGAAGCCGGAAGCAGGCTCGAAAGGTGACGCCCTGCCTCGCGCTCGTGGATGTGCCCCGTCAGCGCATACGGCCGAATGCCACCCGCAAGACTCTCTGGCGACACCTTGGGCGCACTCGACAGCTCGCCGTCGGGCGAGGTGACCATTACTGTCCCCGCGCCGCTGTAGCCCGACACCCCAAACACCGTCGGCAGCACGCCCGGCGCGAGGTGCTGCACCAACGGCGCAACGAGCATCTGCGCCGACGTCGCGTAACACCCAGGGTTCGAGATGCGCTTCGCTGCGCGGATGGTGTCGCGTCCGTAGAGTTCTATTCACACAACGTTGGGGAAGGGAAGACGGACAGAGCAAAGAAATTTATTCAAACAATTAAAATTTTTTCAGTAAGGGATCCCTTCACGGACGCAAAGACGCCTCACCAGGAAGCCCGTACGTCCAGTCCTTCTCGAACCGATAGTCCGCGCTCAGATCCACCACGACGCTGCCCGTTTGCTTCCCGCCCACACGCTGCTCCGCGCCACGGTCCACCGCCCGGACGAACGGATAGCCCGCCCCGTTAGGGAGCGCCATCACCCACGCGTCCACCTCACCCTCCTTCTCCATACGCTCCACGTCCGCCTCCGAGAGGTTGGAGTACGTGACGGGCGTCTTGGTGTATCCCGGCAGTGGGCGACCGGCGAGCTGGCGCGATGAAACATGCGAGAGCTCGAGGTAGGGGTGCGACGAGAGGAGCGTGGTGAGCGCCTGCCCGGTATACCCCCGTGCCCCAATCAGGCCAACGCGCTTGATCTCCATCGACACAGGCGCAGGCGGCTCCATAACCGCAGCGTACCCCCTCCGCGCACTCGTCGAAAACGCGCGCGTCCCACTCGGCACCCCGGTCGAACTCTGCGCTGGCCCCTTGTGCGGCGGCGTCGACGGCCCAACGGGCAAATACACCCGCGCAATCCTTCCCTTCTCCTCAAACTCCCGCACAATCCGCTCCACTTCCGCGACATCCTGCACCCCATACCAGAACAGGCTCTTGCCCGCGCGCGTGAAGCTCCCATCCGCGCGCTCAAAGTGCCACCCCCGGTTCTCGTCGTCCGCCTGCGCGGTCCAGAACAGCCGCCGGTGGTCCTTGCGGATGGCGCTCCACACGTTGTCCATGACGTTGTTCAGCACCCCCGCGCGCGAGGGCAGCAGCTTCGTCAGGACGGGCGTCTCGCCCACGGGGTGCGCGACGACCGCGACGACGTCGAGCGGCTCGTCGCCGTAGATTGTGTAGGGGGTGCTCTTCATGTCGGTGAGCACGCCCGTGACGCTCTGGAACCCGCTGAGCACCTCGGGGTCGCGGTCGTGGATGACCTGCCGGAAGCGGTCCGCGCCGAGGGACTCGATACTGCCGTGCTTGAAGAGCTTGTAGCCCCGGCGGATGAGCGTACCCGCGCCGCTGTCGGTGAAGAGCTCCTTTTGGAGCATGGCGGCGGAGATGACGGCCACGGAGGAGGAGCGTGGGAGGTGGTCGAGCAGCTCTTTGAACTCGCGCAGCTTGAGCTTGGTGCCGTACTTGACCCACGGCTCTTTCATCAGCTGGTCGTACTCCTGCGCACAAAGTGAACTCTGGAATACAGCTAGCAGAAAGGAAACGGACCTCGTCAAGATTGATGACCGACAGCTTCTCCCCGGTGACGCCGTGGAACAAACCACCCTTCTCATTCAAGAACACGATCTTCAGCGGCTCGAGCTCCTTCGCCAGCTCACCCGCCGCGATGTCCGCATTGACATTGAGGATCTGGCCGTCGGGCGACTCCGCGAGACTGGTGAGGATGGGCAGCGCGCCGGCGCGGATGGATGCTTCAAGGGGGCGCTTGTCGATCTTGGTGATCTTGCCGACAAGCCCGTACTTCTCCTTGTCGAGGTAGTCGGCGGTGAAGACGCCGGAAGTGATGGGGCGCGCGCGCGTGCCGAGCTTCTCGAGCGCACCAACGAGCTTGAGGTTCTCCTCGAGGAAGACTCGGCGGGCAATTTGGAGCGTCTTGGCGTCTGCATTGCAAGTAAAAGTAGAAGTCAATATTTACGCGTAAATGAGATACCGAGTGGACCGACCTGTGACGCGGATACCATCGATGTAGTCGGGGACGACACCCTCCCGCTCGATGATCTGGTTAAGCTGAGGCCCGGCACCGTGGAGCACCACAGGATAGAGGCCGACACGGTAGAGGAAGCTCAAGCTGAGTGCGAGCTCGTCGATTTGGTCGAGGACCGCGCCCCCGATCTTGATGACGGCGAACTTGGCGGGCTGGGACGGGTGCGAGGAGGACGAGAAGATGCGTAGGTGGCGCTCGACTTCGCGTTTGGTGCCGATTGAATACAAGAGCCGGGTTATGGTATCCTGTGGAATAATCAATACTTCATTACTCCGAGTGAAACCAAGAGGAAACAAAATTGAGGGTCGCGCGTCCCTCGCGCACGAGGCCCAGAACACGCGATGGTTGGACGCTCATTTACGAGTCGAAAATAGCCCCGGATTTGTTTTAAGGAATCAAGACCCTTTCCCGACGGACGCGGCGGTCTCCGTTCGACATCGGGATGCCACCGTCGGCGAGCCTATCGCCCTCGTTTGAGGACCGGATATTGCTCCGGGATGAGTCCACGACGCGTCTATTTCGATCGCACGACGGTGAAAACGAATCAAGTACGAAGCGTGCGGGGCACACACGGCCAGGACGCTCCAACTTGACTCTGGCTGGAAAACCCAGCTTATGTCCAGAGTTTGTTGACACCGAGTGTCCGACTTGCGGACGTCTCCATATAATTCCAAGTCCTTGAGTCAGAAGCAACCTCGCCAAACGGCGTAGTGACCTCCTGGGATCCAGGAATCGGTTCTTGAGTGACACAAGCCAGCCCAAGCCCCTCCCGAGGTCGTGAAATTTGGGAACGAGATCTCCGACTACGTTTCCCAGTATGTTTCGGACACTTACCCGGTCAGTCTGAGCAATCGACTGCATGCTCCGCACCGATACAAGCAGCTTTGGCGCTGCTACAGCATGGCGAGCCCGGACCACCACGGCGCGGCCAGCAGTCCGCCCAGAAATGCGCGAGGCTGCCGCGAGCATGGTAGATGGAAGTAACAGAGAGGAGGACGTGGAGCGGGTCTGGCCTAGGCTGGGAAGTAGAACTGGCGTGGAGGAAGGAAGGAAAAGCCACAGCAGTGAGAGTGGAAAAATATATGATGTGATCGGATGTCGGCCGGCCAGCTCCGACTTGACTCCGACCACAGTCTTTCTGCGTGGTTTATGCGACTGAACAGCTCTGCACAACCTTTCTTACAGCCAATTGCGTTTGCGCCGCGATGAAAAGCCAAATTTACAGCCTCAAGGTTATACAGCTCGCCACGACGGATCGGTGTCCACGACGAAGAAATCGACCCAGAAAGATTGGCTCTCTACGCACACCATTCAACGGGATCCGAATCGATAGCGTTGTGAACGTGCAAGTAAAAATGCAGCGCTTCCTAATATTCCTCCCAGAGGCGGAGATGCGCGGACGCTCAGTGGTTCATGCAGCCTGTCACTGCTGTGGGAATCGGCTCCTTACGCGCTAGCCAAGCTGACGCGGACACCGAGGAACAGAGAAAAAAGCGATTCAATCATCGCCACAGGTCCCGCCCAAACTTACATGAATCACAGTTCAGGGTGGGCCGCCCATGCCAGTATCTCATTCATTTACCTGGTTCTTAATCTGGATATACGAAGGAATTTCCGGACCAGGTTCCGGTGAGCACGCCCAAAAAAAATCATCGCATTATTGCTAATGAGGAGCGTCAGGGTCCCGGGAAGGATTTGAACCTCCGTCCACCTCATGAATTTCAGGCTTCGTTCCCGCTAATAATTCGAAGTGAGCTGCCTATGCCAGGACCGCGTTCCTGAACTGGTCCTAATTAAACTAGACCTTACAGAATGTTCAAGGTATCGAAAATCAATCTCACCGAACAATTATGACCGTCCACCTCCTTTACTAGAAGAATTGCGTACTGCGTATTAAGTAACCACTCAATGTGGATGGCTCATGCTGGGGAACTCTGCTTATCTGTGGAGTAAAACGGGCGTAACGACACATTTCTCGAGGAAGTTCATCCCTCTGCCCACCCTTTGAACACCAAGAACTCATGTAAGGCGACCGCTGCCATCTTGTTTTTCTTTCTCTTGTTCTACGGTGAGGAACGCGCTACACGGTACAAAAAAACTGCTTCTGCCTCTATGTCCTGGGGAGGATTCGAACCTCCGCCCACCTCTTAAACAACTTTGATTACGGTCCACGCCATATAGTTCAAGATGACCGCCCATGCCAGGACCTCTTTATTCACCTCTGTTAAAGTTGAATACACTAAGGCAACACTTGCGGGTGAGCACACAGAAAAAAGTATCCCGTTTCTCAAGGAATTCCAACCGTCCGTGGGATATCGCTACCGTTTCACTGGTAATGAATCTATGAAAAACGATTCAGAGTAAAAAAGTACCAAAACACGGACGAAAAAGTGGCATCGGATCAAACTATGTCCTGAGGAGGATTCGAACCTTCTCCCACCTCTTGAATCACATCTAACCATGACCATAGTTCAAGGTGGACCGCCCATGCCAGGACCTCTTTATTCATCTCTGTTCAATCCGAATATATGAGGGGCAGAGAGCACGCACAAAAAGATTCTCGTCCCAATGTTTCTCGAGGAAGTTCAAATCCAAGGCTGGTGAACACCCACGATCCAAGGCAAGTGCCATTTTAAATTTGTTTTCAATTGAGAAACGTACGAGAAAGCACTAATACACGGACAAAAAAGGCTTTCTTGGACGTTACTTATGTCCTAGGGAGGATTCGAACCTCCTCACACCTCTTGAATCATGTCTAACCATCACATAGTTCAAGATGGACCGCCCATGCCAGGACCTCTTTATTCACATCTGTTTGACCTGAAAATACAAGGGCCAAAGATTCCGGTGAGCACACACAAAACGATTTTCTTCTCGAGTTTTGATGTTTCTCGAAGACGTTCAACCCGCTTCTAGAAGACCAAGGACAAGGGGGCGTTGCCATCTCGATTTCGTTCTCCGGAGATTTGAGAAGACAATACTACACGGGCGAAAAAGTTCGCTTTGATCGCGCTGGCATGTCCTAGGGAGGATTTGAACCTCCGCCCACCTCTTAAACGATTAAACCTAGCCTAGCGACTGATAGTTCAAGGTGGACCGCCCATGCCAGGACCTCGCTTTCAAACTGTTGTTTGACTTCATCAAGAGCGCAGTGCTTCGCGCCCGGTCTGAGGAGTGATGTCGATCTTGGAGAAGCATAAGAGCTGTAAAGGCTGTTGACATCTGAAAATAAAGCTGTTGTGCACGAAGAGAGAGATGTGCTTCACAGAACTGTTAAGTAATGTCACGGTGAGTGCAAATTGTTAGAACCGTACTTCAACCAAAGTGTCCCGGGAGCAGTCAAATCTCTTGAACATTGAATGCCTTTTCCAGGATCCTATTTGAACCTGAAGGTGCGACGGATAGACTTCCCAGTGACTATAAAGAGCAATTATTGGTCACGAACGTCCTGGGGAACAATTGAACCTACCGTCAGATTTTTGTTAACCCACGCCGTTCTATATCGTTCGAAGTGGGCCACCCATGCCAGCTGCAGCGTGGAGGACCTATTTATTGAACTCCGTTTACTGTACTGTCTCGACCGAGTGTTCACAGGTTGTGACGTGTGACCTCAAGTGTTCAGAAAACCAGGTGTTCATTTCGTAGGAAATTGCCTTAAATGGCAATCCGGGCTGCGAAAAATTCGGTTTTTGGTGCCATTTACCCCCAAATTCGATGGTTTTGAGGCCTGTGATCCGTGACGATGTTCAAAAGTGTTCAGTTCACCAGTCACCGTGATCTGTGACATGAACACTTGGTCGAGACAGTACAGTAATCTGAATACACAAACCCTCAAATCTCGTGAATGTATGGCCGGAGTAACAAGCATGTACATTTCATTTCTGCTTCTGCTACAACGGGGACTACTGGTACTGACAAATGGAAACTGGCAGCTTAGCCGCCCTAGCGGCCGATGGTGCACCTCTTAGATCCGACTCGGACGATGTCATTCTACCATTCATAAGAAGGTGATCGAGGGATTGGGGGTGCCGCACTCACATCCTACGTTTATATTATGAGAAGTGAGCACTTTTTACAAGAGGCTGGGCACGTACGCGTTTTGTACAGGTTGAACCTGTGCCGTCTTGGGGCGCGATAGCCGCTGTTGCTGCCGCCGACTAGGAAAGGATCAAAAAGGTGAGGACAAGTGCGTAAAGGAGAATGAGGAGCGTACCCCCTTGTTCTGCTTTAAAACAATAATGAGACGAGAGCCTTCTCACAAAAGAAAAGCATACCATCAATGGAGTGTCCTCAGCGTGCAAAGCACGATTGAGACCACCGTGACCGTCATCAAAAGGATCATTGGGAGCAGCAACAACGGAAGCGGCCAAGGTCAAGAAGACGGCAAAGAGGATGCAGGTTTTGTATATCATCGGTGTGTGGGGTGTGGTCGACAGTTCACTACGAACTGACTCTTCTTAAATGCATCACATATAATTTTGTTATCGCTAGATGATGATGTTATTTATGCTGTATGTGGGCCAGGTGCGCTAGAGGCAGACAGGGTGGGCGTAAGTTCAAATTTATGGTAAGGCGTGCAGGTTAGTGTTGCCGCGACTCCAAAAGTCGAGTCGCGACTTGGTAAAATGATTTGATTCCAAGTTTGACTCAACTCGACTCGACTTGAGCCACTTCAAGTCACTCGAAGTTGCTCAAGTCGACTCGAGTCGGTTAAGTCGAGGGATTTTTTCTGAATGACTGGAATCACCACCACAGTGGACAGAAACATTGTGAATGAATCCCGATGAAATCATGCAGGAATGACAAGACAATGTTTAATTTGCAATCACACCATGTTTCTGAGCGTATCTTGTGGATCGAATGGGTCGAAAGTCTCAAATACAGTGTGATACATCTTTCCAGATTTTTTTCAGATTTATTGAGCCCTCAAAACGGCATGGGATCGCAAGCCAACTCACACACCCAATAAGGGAAATTTTCCCTATAGGTGAAAAGGTGGGCTGAAAGGACGAGCAATTTTTGCCACTGGATCGGGAAATGCCAGTCCAATGGCAAAATTCACTCAGCCTTTCCGCGCACCTTTTCACCTATGGGAAGTTTTTCCCTTATTGGGTGTGTCAGCTGTGACATGCGTGTGACCGGTGTCACATGTGTGACATTCGGTCAGAAGAAAGAAAAAAAAAACTGCCCCAATCGCGTTTACAGACATAAATAAGCATTTTCTAGAAAACCCCCGACTCAAGTCACTCGAGTCGACTCAAGTCGACTTGCATTGACTCGGAGGTCGCAGCAAGTCAATCAAATAACTTGACTTAACTCGGCTCAAGTCGACTTCCGCAAGTCGACTTGAGGAGGTCAACTCGGAAGTCGCGGCAACACTAGTGCAGGTACTATCAGACCGGCAGGCGGCACGGCAGTTACCTGGGGTAGCTCACAATGATTGTGGTACCATCGGATGTGATGGTTCGCATGTGGAAGAAGGCCTTCAAGGCTGTCTCAGCACACGGGAAAGACCCGAGTAGATCCCAAACAAAGCATACATTGCCCGAGACCGAAACTTCACCGCGAGTATAAATGTAATTACAAAATATAACCATGTAGGTGTGGAAGAAGGCCTTCAAGGCTGCCTTTAGCCCACCGGAAGAGGAGAACCCAAACATTGCCCGAGGCCAAAACTCCACCGCGAGTAGAGATGTGTTTACAAAAGATAACCATGGAGGCCAAGAGACACGAGGAAAATCAGAGTGCATCAAATCAGAGTGCATCACGGAACCGCAGAACCCTGAACTTGCAGCTGACCCCCAAAAATCAGCAATCGGCTTCCGATCCCTGGTGGACTATTTTCAACTTCGCTCATCACCCGCTCAACAGCCGGTCAAAAGGTATGGGGTCTCCCAGCAGTGTCCCCCCACACCCTCCTGCTGATGTTCGCCACATACATCTTCCTCCCACCTGCATCATTTCGCCAGTTTTCGTGTCCGCAAATTTCTGCGCAACAAGTGACCCTCAAATCACCGGCAAATCGCGCATGCCACAAACCCTCTCATTAACTGGTAGATGAATCAGGGATCGGGTGATGATTAGCTTCATAATGGAACGGAATAAATGGCAGGTAAGCGATTATTGAACCGTGTGAACCTATTTACTATTATGGATTCGAGCCTTCGCACCTCTTAGATTTTTTATTATCGTAATCCGCTGCAAGACTTTGGCCGTGAGTGTAATTTTTTTAGGGAGGAGTCGAACTACCGCCCACATCTTCTCAACCGGGTCTTTCCGTGGTTCAAGGTGGCTCTTTCGTGGTGTCTAATTCAAACATGGCTCGCGGAATTTTCCAACTACTACCGGCCTCCTCGGAGGCAGCGTCGGACTCATCTCAACACTCTCTGGCGCTGTGGGAGTGCTTTCCTTTGTTTTTCCAGCACCAGTACTGCTCGATCTTACACCATTTTGGACTCGCCGTCTCGGAAGCTATCGACAGGCCGATCTCCGCCAGGGCATTTCGTTTTCCGAGGACATCGGTGTCTTCTCATTTATCCTCAACTTCCCAGGCAATCCTGCCGCGTTAAGACACCCCGCCTAAATGCCGACCTCTCATCCCTCATTGCATTGGATTGACGCCCAAAGATCCTCGTTCGCCCTATTTGAACCTAGACTTACCGGTGAGTACAAAGAGCAAGTATTGGTCACGAACGTCCTGGGGAACAACGGAACCTACCGTCGGATTTTTGTTCGTACTATCTCGTTCGAAGTGGGCCGCCCATGCCAGCTGCAGTGTGGAGGACCTATTTATTGGACTCCGTTTAATCTGAATCACAAACCCTCAAATCTCGTACAACATTTGAGCCCTGTATACCTCAACTGTGTCAGTAGGGCATATATGGGGTGGGGGAAACTATTTTCCTTATGATATCCTGCCAAGTTCAATGCACAGAGGTTCAATCAACCCCCATTACCATCCTGATCCTATTATGATGTGTTTCAACGTCGAATAAAGGCAATGAAGTTGTCGGAAAGGATTTTTCTGAATGGTGCTGGTCGCGGCAATGCGCGGCAATGGCGCGTCAACAGCGCGGCAGTGCGCGTTAGTGCCGCGGCACATGCGCGTCAATGCGCGCCAATAGTGGGGTAGGTGCGGCATACCGCAAGTGCACAGTAGTGTCATTTTTCGAGTGGGGTATTGTGAAAGGGCAAGTAGTTGATGCATTGGCGCGAATCACGCGATGGTTGGAAGAATTAATTGTTTAGGAGGTTGTTTACTGTAATTGAGTAATTCAGGTGAATATCACAGCCGTATAAGTGGTAATACTAGGGGCCAAAAGATGTATTATGATTGAAAAGTCATGTTTGAATCCACCTCCAGGCTTAATAGTGCCTGTGGAACTAGCTAGAGGACTGGTGCGTCAATAACACAGCCACCACCGCGGCAATGCCGCGTCACTGCGCATCAGTGCGGCGGCAAATCGCGGCAGGCGCGGCATCTCCTCCCAGCCCCTGTGTCCTCTCGGGGCGTGATGGCCGCTGCTGTTGCCGCCGACTAGGAAAGGATCAAAAAGGTGAGGACAAGTGTGTAAAGGAGAATGAGGAGCCTACCCCCTTGTTCTGCTATAAAACAATAATGAGACGAGGGCCTTCTCACAAAAGAAAAGCATACCATCAACGGAGTGTCCTCAGCGTGCAAAGCACGATCGAGACCACCGTGACCGTCGTCAAAAGGATCATCGGGAGCAGCAACAACGGAAGCGGCCAAGGTCAAAAAGACGGCAAAGAGGATGGAGGGTTTGTATATCATCGGTATGTGGGAGGTGGTCGACAGTTCACTACGAACTGACCCTTCTTAAATGCATCACACATAATTTTGTTATCGCTAGATGATGATGGTATTTATGCTGTATGTGGGCCGGGTACGCTAGAGGCAGACAGGGTGGGCGTAAGTTCAATCTTACGAAGGCGTGCAGCTACTGTCAGACCGGCAGGCGGCACGGCAATTACCTGGGGTAGCTTACAGTGATTGTGGTACCACGGGATGTGATGGTTCGCATGTGGAAGAAGGCCTTCGAGGCTGTCTTTAGCACACGGGAAAGACCCGAGTAGATCCCGAACAAAACATACATTGCCCGAGGCCGAAACTCCACCGCGAGTGAGCCAGCAGCAGCAATAACGGAAGCGGTCAAGGTCAAGAAGACGAGAAAGAGGATAAAAGTTTTGTATACCATCGACTACGGGAGGTGGTCAACAGTTCACTACGAACTGACCCTTCTTAAATGCATCACATGTAATTTTGTTATCGCTAGAGGCAGACAGCGTGGATGTAAGTTCAAATTTATGGTAAGGTGTGCAGGTACTGTCAGACTGACAGGCAGCACGGCAGATCACCAGAGGCAGCCCACAATGACTGTGGTACCACCGGATGTGATGGTTCGCATGTGGAAGAAGGCCTTCAAGGCAGCCTTGAGCACACAGGAGCAGAACCCAAACAAAGAATATGTCGCCCGAGGCCGAAACTCCACCGCGAGTATAGATGTATTTACAAAAGATAACCCATGGAGGTCAAAAGACACGAGGGAATAGTGCAAATCAGAGTGCCTCACGGAACCGCAGAACCCAAGAATTTGCAGCTGACCCCCCAAATCAGCAATATGCTTCCGATCTCTGGTGGACTATTTTCAATTTTGTCGATCAACCGCTCAACAGCCGGTGGAAAGGTAGGGGTTCCCAGCAGTAGTATCCCCCCGCCCATATACATTCCCTCCCCCCTCCTCCATCCTCTTGCCAGTTTTCATGTCCTGCAAATTTCTGCGCAACAAGTGACCCTGAAATCGCCTGCAAACGACGTATGTCAAACAAAGCCTCTCGTTCACTAATCGGTAGATGACTCAGGGATTGGGCGATGATCCTCGCGGGCAACTGGATGTTGAACCGTGTGAACTTATTTACTATTATAAATTCGAACCTTCGTCCACCGCTTAGATTTTTCATCATCGTAATCCGCTGCATATCATTGGAGTTAAGGCCCTTAAAAGACCCATTTATTAGGCGCTGCACTTCCCTTGACCTCTACCTGTGGTGCAAGACTTTGGCCGTGAGTGTAAAAGTTCAACATGGCAGTTTACGTCCGAAGGAGGAGTCGAACCACCGCCCACCTCTGCTCAACCCGGTCTTTCCGTGGTTCAAAATGGGATGCCTATGCCAGGACCTCTTTCGTGGTGTCTAATTCAAACATGGCTCGCGGAATTTTCAACTACTAACGGCCTGCCACTCCTCGGAGGCAGCAGTTCCTATATAAGCCTGCCGAGCATCGGACTCAACTCTCTCTGGCGCTGTGGGAGCGCTGTCGTTTTTTTTTCCAGCACTGTTCGATCTTACACTGTTTTTGGACTCGCCGTCTCGGAAGCTATCGACAGGTCAATCTCCACCAGGGCATTTCTTTTTCCGAGGTCATTGGTGTCTTCTCATTTATCCTCGACTTCCCAGGCAATCCGTCCTGGTTAAGACAACCCGCCTAAATACTGTCCTCTCATCTTTCAGTGCATTGGATTGGCACCCGACTTCAGCTACGGCAAACCAACCTCCCCATATTTTTGCCATAGCGCAGACTGGTTACGAGTCTACTCACCAACACCGGCGTCATATCCAGAGAGGACAAGGCCCTGCAGTTCGTTTGCATGTGAGCCCTTGAACTTTTCTTGGGCATTGCTCTGACTGTATGCCACAGAATCCTTGCTTGCCTTCCGACTGGAGCGACGCAGGTTGGCATTCTTTTCTTTATTCATCGCATCACTATAAATTTCGACAGGTTTTTGTTACACAAGTCTACAGCGGGACGGGAAGCAGTGTTGCACTTAAGGGTTAAGCCCTTAATATCTTAAGGCCTTAAGTTAAGACTAAGGGTAGGCCTTAACAACAGGCCAGAAACATCTAAAGGCCTTATTAAGGGTTAACGGACCAAGGCCGAAGAGCCCGATCACATCACTCACTTGATTTTTCTTTTCAACCCGCTCACCATCAACACACATACCATCCACCAATATTAATGGCACCGGCAACGGGCACATTGGCCGCGGGGAGGTTCCCAGAAATCTTTGATGGTAAACTGTGCACCCAAGGTTAGAAAATTGGCTTGCCGGCCCCGGGTATCAGAGGAAGGATTGTACACGGAGCCCCTCGCAGCAGGGCACAGCAACGAGGTGCCCGATGCGGGGCCTAGCTAGGAGAGCTCTGGCGATAACTTCGAACTTTTGAGGGTAAGAACCCTTTGGGAATGAACCCTTAATTTTACCCTTAAAAACATACCCTTAATTAACCCTTAATTGCTCTTAAGGTCTTAGTTTCCGGAGCGACCCTTATCAAGATCCTTAAGTACCACAACACTGACGGGAAGCGCATCTCTCTGCTTTCCTCATTCCTCAGTACATTCTGATGTCGCTTTCAATGATGGGACTCATTGCTTACAGTCTAGGGAATCTGTTTTGATGCGTAATCAGGTGTTTATGCCGGCGGATGAAAAATTGAACCAAAGTCGAACGTCCGTATTTGTGCTTGTGTGCCCTTGCTTCTCGTCACATGATCAAACAAGTGTGATCGAATACAACAAACACCAAATGGGGTTGGATTGAACAAGAACCCTCCCATCCAAGGGGGCCCAAAGATAAGCAATTACCATATGGTGTAGAGGGGGGGAGGGGTCGAGGGTCCGCCGGAAAAAAAAAATGTATGCAATTTTATTTTGGCCCAGGAAGGTCTGCTGGGGAGTTGAGGATCCCAAGCAGGACCTCAAACACAATTTCCCACTATAACCACCCCATTGTAGGCCTCTTACCCATTCCATTAGCAAGGTTGGGTCACCGCGGTCCATTTTGAATCCAACAACCGTGTGAATGTCAAGTTCGAGGGCGTCAATGGTTCAATGAGAGCTTCTGATCAAATGTACTGCTATTATTTTGCTCTCAAATCACTGCTGCGGCCACTCTCTACTACCAAAACATCGCAGATCAATATTCCCCACCTCGGATATCCTTCTCAAAAAGGGAATCTGATGGCATCACCGTTACGTAGGGGGGGGAGGGGTAGGCTGAAAGTCCTGAAAAAATAAAAATGTAGGTGATATCATTTTTTCTTATCTTTGGGCCCCCTTGCTCCCATCATGTTCCGGAGGGTCAAGGCGCTCGTGTATAAAGGATGCGGCGGCTTCCTCCATCCCCCATCGATCGCCCATCAACCCACAATATTCCCCGCTTCTTTTCGCCCGATTTTCTAGTATCTAAATCCAACTAGTGGTC
Organism: Mycena metata; assembly: GCA_029378385.1. Lineage (NCBI taxonomy): Eukaryota > Fungi > Basidiomycota > Agaricomycetes > Agaricales > Mycenaceae > Mycena > Mycena metata. The sequence continues at coordinate 24,698 of JARKIB010000209.1, forward strand.
TCGAAGCTCTACTCGAATTACTCCTCCACGATGGAAGCCCTACAGCGGTACGTCGCCTTCTATTTCCCACCCCAGGTCCCTTATTGTTTTTCTAGCAGCTTTGCGGATCTAGGTCCCGGCTCTGACGGAAACATAGATGATTCTGTAGACGACTATCTTCATATCACCCCCGTCACGGTCGAATTGGACATTGGCGCTCTGGGACTGGAGTTCGACAAGGAACTGACAAACGTCATCGACAATCTGTTCGGCGACGAGTTTGCTGGTCTTCAGGATTTGGAGGCTTTTGCGATGACGACAGTTGCCGGGCCAAGCGATTACAAGCGCAAAGGCAAAGAGGCATCGGCGAGCCTTGAGGAAATCGGACAACCCAACGAGTAAGTGGTTTCGCGGCAGTGTTTGACCTTGACGCTTCAATTCAAAATGCGCTCAGGCTACCGAACAACGCTCACAAGTCTCGCGGCTCCGCTCCAATTTGCTTGGACGACGATGGGGTCCTCGTGCGTTCAACTCAAAAACCCGCACCACCGCCTCTTCCTAGTTTTTTGGCTTCCTCGGGCGAAGATGGAGTCATCTTGCGTTCAACGCAAAAGACCGCATTGCCTCCTCTTCGTAGTGCTGTGGTTTCATTGGACGAAGATGGGGTCCTCATGCGTTCAACTCAAACAGCCGCACCACCCCCTCACGATCCACCGACTTTACAGGATTCGGCCGCAGAAGAGACCATCACCCGCTCTACGAACATGGACACAGTTCCGTCTGTCCCTCTTGCGGAGCCCGTCCTCCAGGGTTCGAGGCCACCAATACATGATCAGGATCCGGATCTTATTTCCCGGTCTGTGCAAACCCATAGTTTTATTCCTCACCAGACGGTCTCCTCGTTCGCGGACCCAATTACGCCAGCGGGCTTTGCTCGCAATGACGTTCCAAGGGCTGGCGGCGCCTGGCGCACCTTTCGGTTTTTCCAGCTCAACGTCCGACAAATCGCCACTGTTTCTCTCAAAGACAACCTTCCAGATATTCACCCCAGCGCTAGACGAGGACGTTGAAATGCCCTTCTCCGATTCGGAGTTCGCTTCTACGCACCTCGGTGGGTCATTCCCGTTGTTCCACAACCATAATGTACGTCTTTTATCTTTAGCTCCTTGTGAGACCGAACTTACTTCCCCCTTCGTTTGCAGCTCGCATTCAATGGAAACAGACCAGTGCAGAATTTACCCACTCCATGGACGGCGCAAAACCAACGACTTTCCGGTACCCCTTTCCATGCTTCTGTTTCGACGTCCGCGGCTGTATCATACTCTACGTCGGGGTCGTGGAGCGATTCCGATAATCCCGTGTCCGGGTTTATGCCGGCGCATCTGCAGTTTCCGCCTCCCGGGCTTTCACTCCCGCCGCATCCTTCCATCTTCGACCTCATGCAAACCGATATTCCGCAGCCGACGACGACCCCATACATCATTCCGGCGGCCAACGTCCCTACCCGCGTTTGGCAACAGGAAATTGCGCGCGAACAGCGCGATCTCGAGAAACCGAGAAAACCCACGAAACGGAGCCGGAGACCTGCGCCGTATTTCTCTCGGACACCTCTCGTATTGATACCAAATAAACGGCGGGGGAAGAGAGCAACTCAGTTTTCTTCAGTCGGCGCCCTCAGTATGGAGCACGACCCGCCTCCGCAGGTGAGTTATATCAGTTGTTCATGCGGGATTGAAGTTAATTGCTCCCCGATAGAAATACGACGATTCGTGGATAGACCCTTTACCTCGGGAGGACGATTTCCTTTACTATCCGATGCAGCGATATGCTAGATCATCGTCCCCGGCGTTATCGTGTTCATCAGGTACTGCTTCGTCGATTTCTGGGTCCTATCCGACGTCGACTCTGCCATCTCGGGCCTACGGCCGGAAACTCAGTTCCCCTCCGCCCTTCCGGGAAAGGCACTATCGCTTCAATGCCACGAGCAAACATCACGGTGTCCTTGGTGCCTTGAAGGAGATATCCTCGCTTTGGTCACAGTCATAGAGGCCCAACGGGGGGTCTATCTTGATTTATAAGCCTTTCGTGACCCTTTCCTTTGATTTGCTTCTTGCTCTCCACCCGGCGTGGTTGACATCTACAGTAACTCAATTTTTATTCCCTCTACTGTACCTAATTGATAAGGGTTGGTGTTTGCATCCGACCCAATGGGGGCCGCCACGCCATATGTGCTAGGCTACAGCTCAAGAGACGGAACAAAATTGCGATGACGAACGAAAAGGATATAATGGGTCAAGTTCAAGTCCCAGGGAGGAATCGAACCCCCGCCCGTCTCTTTAATTCGCCCCTTCCGTGATATTGATTGGAATGGGCCACCACACCAGGACTGCTGGATAATACTCTGTTTAAGGCTCGATAGATGCAGCAGAATTACCATGAACGATGACGAACCCAAAAAAAAAATCGCGAGCCCAATATGTTCCGGGGAGGAATCGAACCCCCGCCCGTCTCTCCATTCGGTTAGAGGAAGAAATGCATTCTTCGAGATGGACCGCCATACCAGGAGTTCTGGATAATGCTCTATTAAGGCTCGATGGACGCAATAGAATTATGACGACGAACGTTGAAAAAGGTTTAGCTGGCTCGTGCACTATGTCCCAGGGAGGAATCGAACCCCCGATCGTCTCTTCAACGTCGTCATCACGCGATACCTATTGAGATGGGCCGCCATACCAGGACTTCTGGATGACATTCTGTTAAGGCTCAATAGACGCAGGAAAAATTGTGATGACGAATAAAAGAAAACGGCGATCGCAGTATGTCCCAGGGAGGAATCGAACCCCCGCCCGTCTCTTCAACGTCGTCATCCAAACGCTACCTATTCGTTGAGATGGGCTGACTATACCAGGACTTCTTGATAACACTCTGTTAAGGCTCAATACACGGAGGAAAATAACGGTGACGAACCAAAAAGACTTGGAGTTCTTGCTGTCATGTCCCAGAGAGGAATCGAACCTCCGCCCGTCTCTTCAACGTCGCCAGTTGCGCTATTCGTCGAGATGGGCCGCCGCGCCAGGACTGCTGGATAACAATCTGTTGCGGCTCAATAGACGCAGCAGAATTACGATGAGGAACTGCGAAAAAGGTTTAGCTGGCTCATGCACTATGTCCCAGGGAGGAATCGAACCCCCGCCCGTCTCTTTATTCGTCTAGACCAAGAAATGCATTCTTCGAGATGGGCCGCCATACCGAGACTTCCGGATAATACTGTGTTAAGGCACGATAGACGCAGCAGAGTTAAGATGACGAACCCAAAAAGAAAATCGCGAGCACATTATGTTCCGGGGAGGAATCGAACCCCCGCCCGTCTCTTTTATTCGGTTGGGCGAGATGTATCCATCGAGATGAGCCGCCGTACCAGGACTTCTTCATAGCACTCTGTTAAGGCTCAATACACGGAGGAAAATAACGGTGACGAACCAAAAAGAGTTGGAGCTCTTGCTGTCATGTCCCAGAGAGGAATCGAACCTCCGCCCGTCTCTTTCTTCTGTTAGACGAGGAAATGTGTTCCTCGAAATGAGCCGCTATACTAGGACTTCTGGATAACACTCTGTGAAGGCTGGATAGACGCAGTAGAATTATGACGAACCCAAAAAGAAAATCGCAAACGCACTATGTCCCGGGGAGGAATTGAACCCCCGCCCATCTCTTCAACGTTGCGAGTCACGCTATTCGTTGAGATGAGCCGCCGTGCGGATTTTTTCATAGCACTCTGTTAAGGCTCAATACACCGAGGAAAATGACGATGACGAACCAAAAATAATTGTGTTCTTGCTGTATTATGTCCCAGGAAGGAATCGAACCCCCGCCCGTCTCTATTACTGATACCATTCCCGGTTATCCCTCGAGATGGGCTGCCTGAGCTAGGACCTCATATCTAGTCCTGTGTGGAGCCTGTTTTGTGTGCTGCATATTAACCTGAATCGCGGTTTACTGTTCCATTCAAACTTCAATTCCGCGGCAGTTTGAGTTGCAAACTTCCATTTCGGCGGCAGTCTGAGTTGCGGTTTTGAAGTGGAACGTAAAATCTCCATTCTCACGAAATGCACGCACCCGATTCAGTGCTGGCGATCTCGGGGATGTCGACATCGCAGCGCCTCGCGATTGGCGCGGAAGTAGACAGTTGGTTGTTTGAGACGGGTGCATTACTTACTTCTTCTTCCGTTCCACTAGATATTCCGCTGAAGACTGTGTCCCTGAGCGTTGACTTGCAGCTTGAAGAAGCAGGTATAGCTGTTTTGAGACCGTCTACTATGCGTAGGGGCGTCCAGAGTCTTTGAAAACACATCATGAGGCATTCCAGTTCAACAGCGGCGGGAGCTGTGATGAGCAGATCTACGTGAATTGATCAAATCGTTTGTGGAAGATCAACGGTCGTTGGAAAGTTGAAACCGATGGGCGGCTGTCGTTGGGTAAGATTTTCAACCAATACTCACTGGCCGACTCTGGTTCTCCACAGAACTATGTTTTGAACGACAACTACCCTTTGCTCAATTTTGCCTCGGTTTTTCAGAGAGTGGATAGTTGGCTGTCCTGAGCATCCGCGACAGTCTCCGTTGAACAGGTCAGAAGCAAGAGAGGACGTCAATCAGGAACTCAGAGGCGGTGCAGACTGAGGCTTCTGCGTGACAGGTGTAACACGGGCATATATGTGACTCGGTACACGCCCTTTACACGTTCCTTTCGTCTGAGCTAATTTGTGTTTTGTGGGTGCGTAGATAATATTGTAAGATGCAGAACAGCGACACGACCGACACGACCGCTTCCACAAGTCCCCTCAGTCCTTTCTCCTCCCTTGAAGCCCCCAGTGAACCAACTTCAGACGGTATGTGCATTCCGTTCAATTTCTATCCATTTATGCGATTTTGAATGTATTTTGCACAGAACTCCCCGACCTGGGAGCATTCACGACGGTGCTGCGTGCATGGACGCACTTGCAGCCACCCCCACGCACTTTTATGCACCACCCGGACACAGACACTGTGACCACAACTACTGGCACAGACTACTCGTATCATGAATCCGATGACTTGCCTGGCTCCACTGTCTGGTCCCACCGCCCCATCGCCTCGTACCTAGACAGCTTTGCAGCAACAACAGACACCGACGCACCGTCTCCTAGCCCGCGCACACCTAGCCCGGGCTCCGGATCGAACACCGAAGGTGGTCGGACCTTGCTCGAGGATCTTGAACTGGAGCTCGACGAGGAGCAGGACGAGGGACAAGATGAGCAAGACGAACAAGAACCGGGCGAGTACGAGCTCTCTGACCTCGAGGACGACGACGACATCGAGCAGCCGTCCCTCGGGCTGCTCGACGGCGCCCTCAGTTTCATTGCTGCGGAGCGTGCACGGTGGAATGCCCAGCGCGAGGCAGAAATTGCGGCAAACGAGGGGGCGTGGAAGCATGTTGTAGGTGAGTGCTGTTCACTCGTGCTGGACTTCATATCTAGGTATTAGAATGGCCGTCAGATCGCACGGATCTGCGGTGATCCTGCGTTTCTGCGTCTCTTCTTATCCACCTCTTCTTTGTTCGGGCGTAATTCATATCTGACTCCGCGGGGCGGGGAGGATGAATTATGATCCAAACTTGGGTTCCCCACGCCATTCTTTCATTTTATTTCCTCCATTTACTCTTTATCTTTGTTCTAAAACTTTTACTCGTCTAGCGCACCCAGAACCCCGCCGCAAACGTCGCCGCAAACGCACCGCGCGCAACCCCAAGCCCGACGACGCCCTCCCCTCCACCTCCACCTCGTCTCTCCTCCCACGCTCACACGACCCCGAAGACGCAGATGACTCTTCCGCCTCCTCCTCCCTCGATAACAACGGCGGAACTACCACTACCACAACAACTACCACCACCACCAGTTCCTATACACTCGCCCATGCCCACCTACTCACCCGCCACGGCGTAACGCCCCTACAACTACACGCACAGCAGCTAAGTCTGCAGACGCACCCACCCATAAACCCCCGTACCCTCGGGCCCCAATCATACAAATCCGTACCCGCGACGCCCGCGCGCTCGAGGAAGGAGCGGCGGCGACAGGTGCAGCAGCAGCTCGCGTCGTCTGCGTCCGTCATTGGAAGCCCCAATCGCGTGCTCATACACAGCCGCAGCACTCCGCAACTGCGCGTGCTCGGGCTCCCGTTCTCGGGCGGCGTGAGCCTCGGGCTGCCGGGCGCGCACGCGTCGTCGCATGATTTGCTCGGGCGCGGGGGAGGTGGGATGGGCAAGGAGAAAGATAAGGAGGCGGCGCTGGCACTGGCGAAGGAGGTGAAGGAGGCGTACCCGCACCCGTTCTACGCACGCGTGGTGCAGCTGCGCGTGTTGGCGAAGAAGCTGGGGAAGCTCTTTCCGGCGCATAAGCCCCTGCTCGCGGGGCTGATTCCCGGGGATCGTGAGCTGGCGGGGGGCGAGGGTGTGAGTGGCAGTGGTTCTGGGTCTGTACCGAACAGTGGTGTCTCCGCTAGCAGCGGCAACAACAGCTCCAGGAACGGCGGGGATGCCAACGGCCGAAGTAGCGCTGGTGGTGAAGGAGCTGGCTCAGAGCCCTTCGTCGACCCGCGCGGACGGCCACCAAGCGCGGAGGACACGCTCATCCATGTCTTTATCGACCACAGCAACATCCTCATCGGCCTGCTCACGTATCTGAAGCGCTACCCCCGGACCCTGGCCGCCGCACACAGTGCCCATGCGTCCTCCTCATCTTTCATCGCCAAGGACAAGGACGGCGGTGGGAAAGACGGGAATGCGAAGGATGCGTCGTCGAACGGCAAGGACACGAGCCCGCCCGCCCACCAGACCCACACACACACACCGACCCCGCTGCCCACCACCACCACCTTCGCCGCTGCCTCCCAATCCCAGTCCTCCTTCGCCACCTCGCCCTTCCCCCCCTCCCAAGCCCCGCCCAAACCGACCCCGCGCTCCAAACACCTCTCCCACGCGGCCCTCACGCTCATCCTCGAGCGCGGGCGCCCCATCAGCCGGCGCGTGCTCGTGACCTCGTCCCCGCTGTACCAGCCCATGGAGAGCGCGGAGCGTCTGGGGTACGAGGTGCGCGTGTATGCGCGCGTGCCGGATTTCGGCGGGGGTGCGGACCGGGAGCGGAAGGAGGGGTATTTTAATTCAGTTAGAGATGGGGGAAGTGGGGGGCATAAGAGGCATAGCAGGAGTTTGAGCGCGGGAGCGGGGGGGCTGATGGCGTTTGCGGCGAATATTGCGAATGGGAACGGGAATGGGAATGGGGCGGGCGGAGGTGGGGGAGGGGGAGGGGACAGAGTGTCGGGCGAGTTTCCGATGTTGAAAAATCCGCGTTGGGGTGGGGGAGATGGGAACGGGAACGGGAAGACGGGCGAAGGGGGCGGCGGGGGGAGTCCGCGCAAGGGCGGTGGGGGAGATGTGCACGCGAGTCCGAAGAAGGGGCGGAGGCAAGGGCATGTACGTCGCATATCGGGGAGCGCAGGGAGCATGTCGACGGAGAGCGAGCAGGGGGTGGCCATCGGCGCGGGGATGGGCTTCCCGCAGGCGTTTATACGCAGTCTCGGGGCGAGCGGGACACCCGGAGGAGCCGGGAGCAGCGCGGGGTCAAGCGCGATTAATATCGCCACACCTTCAAACAACAAAAACAAGAACTATCATAATCTTAACAACAATTATAACAACGACGGCGGTGGCTCGCCCGGGTCCTCGGCGCCGGTTTCGTCCTCGCTGCCCATGAACGCCAACGGCCTCGGGAACAACGGGCTTCACTCCGGATCCCCGACGGCGGCGTATGGAGGTGGGGTGGCGACTGCGCCTACCAAGATCCGCTATCGGGAGCAGGGCGTCGACGAGCTCCTCCAACTCAAGCTCCACCAGGCTCTCGCGGCCCTTGACGGTCCCCCGCCACCCGGCGCCACAATCGTGCTCGCCACGGGCGACGGCAACGTCGGGCAGTTTAACGAGGATGGTTTTTTGGGGCCGGTGAGGACGGCGCTGAAGAAGGGGTGGCACGTGGAGCTGTATGCGTGGGAGGAGGGGCTGAGTCGGGCATGGATGCGCGAGTTTGGGGAGTGGGCCAAGCCGGCTGCGGGGGAGGCGATGGGGCGGTTTAGGGTTGTGGGGATGGAGCAGTTCGCAGGGGAGTTATTGGAGATTTATTGAGTGGAGCGATCTATTGGCGGGCGAGGTTAAGCTTGCTGGCGCGGTGCGATATTTGCGTTTTAAGCGTGGGCGAGGGGAGCAGGGGACAGTGCAATTAGAAGAGAGCGGAGCACCTTTAATTGGGCCGTCATTGTAAGTTAAGTAGTACCATCGTCACCTACAGTTCGTGGGCAAATCTCTGTTGTACATTAGTAGTATCATCTAAACTAAAATTCTAGTGTGTAAAGTCTCCGTCGTTTAAGAAGATCAGGAAATCTGAAATTCGCCAAAAAGAAAATATGAAGTCTTCAATCTAGCCAACGAGTATCCCCCCCGCGCGCGTCAGCGGTAGCTGCTCCATAATGTCCGTCACAGCGCCCAGCAGCGGCGCGCGCGTCAGAGGTTCCACCACCGTCAAGCTCAGGCGCCCCAAGAATGGGGTGGTGCTCAGCGCCTCGTCGAGGGTGGGCCAGTGGAAGGTTCGCTCGGGGCGGATGGCGAGAGGGTGGTTCGAATGCCGGACCGTCAGCGCAATGGACAAGGTTGAGGTCTCGCAGAACGTAAGCTGCGAGAGGAAGACGAGAAGACCGGAGAAGATTCCGGGGGAAGCGCCTTCGAGGGCAATGGTGCGGAGGGAAGTGTTTTGCGAGAGGTCGGTTTGGGCTGCGAGTCGGGCTGCAGAACGAGTTTAGCGGGGCCGATTTGAGGAGGTTATGGAGACCAACCAGGCGCATCGTCATCCCGAAACGCGAGAGTGAGATGTTGCAGGGACGGCCCCGCCGTCCGTAGGTATCTAGCCACGGTGTCGATCTCGCGCTGCACGATGTGGTACAAGAACAGATGCTGGATCACAGGCATCTCGTCGTCCAGCGCCATAAACCAGGTCAAGAAATTATCCAGGTCGCAGGTTAGGGTTAGAGTGTGCAGTTTCCGGGGCATCGACGGCGGCGCGGAGAATTCCTCCGTCTTCATCCAACTCCCGCCGACCTCGAGCGACTCGAGCTGCGGACAGAGCACGACGCAGTCGATAATTTGTTGAAGGGACTCGAAGCGCGAGCGGAAGTCGAATTTAAGGTACACGAGCGGGAGGGAGAGGACGGCGTGGGCGAGGGAGGAGGTGCACAATGGGCGCACGACTTCGTTTCTTTTGGGGCACAAAGTCAAGTGCGTCATATGGGGGAGGCGCATGAGGATGGACGGGTTTTGAAGGTGCATCATGGAACAGTCGGGGGTGAAGCGCAGCTCGACGTCGCATACAAGGGGTGCTATCGTCGTAGAGTGCGATATTAATTCGAGGAAGGCCTGAGCGTTCTGGGCGGTGAGTAGTATTGCGGAGAACATGTGGTAGCGCGAAGCGGGGACCCAGTCACGGCAGACGAGACTGCAGGAGGCGAGTGTAGCGAGGTCATCGTAGGAGAAATCGATGACCGTGTCTTCGAGTTCGGAGGGGAAGCGCTTCATGGTTGGGGAGCGCGTTAGGGGCTGAGGACTAGACTCTTATACTAGAGATAGAGATCCACACGAGTTATTTACGTCAAATGCGGAAATTGTTGGGATGCGGGGATTCGCGGCAGCCAAATTGTCATGGCCTCGGAGCGGAGCCTAGCGGAGCAAGATGTGAACGTGATGTGAATGCGCGACTTGCTCAGTTTGCCTGCTTAGAAAACGAGCTTATCCTTGAGGAGCCTTATTGCCTATAGTAGTTCCAGTAGACCCAGCATAAAGAACCATTTAAACAAGTTAAGCCAGGAATGGAGTAGACCCGGGTGATATTTGGAAGCCGACGGAGTTACGACGTGCAGTGTGTTCGGTTCATAGACGTCTAGACCTTTGCCGGGGCGCGCGGTGAGCTTCTGCTTATGCTTGAGTCAATGACCAGAATCCGGCTAGAGAATTCCAGGTAGAAATAGAGAAGGCGACAGAGGTTGGAGTAAAGAGAGTTTGTGGCTATGCCGAAATTTGGCCATGCGTTACTGACCATCATGATGATCCCCGAAGGCATCAGTGGCACTCTCTCTTGAACTGTCATGTTCAATTCACTACATGACACTTGCTTGAGCGGCCGGCCCCAAACCGGTTCAGGCAATTCAGCTAATTCATGAGTGCGTAGTCGATTGGTAGAACTCCGTAGATCTCGGAGTTGCTCAATGTAGGTGATAAGGGTCGATTAGACGTTTGAGACAACTCGACAGCGTTAGGACCTCGGCCACCGGGGCAGCAAACGGAAAATCGTGATTCGTGCTAGCTCATGGGATAGAATGAGAGTCCACAATCCCAGCACAAAACCGAAGATGAACATATTTAATTTAATACACGTTGCTGACCCAGACTGAACTCGATAATTGGGCTTGCCCGAGATGGCCGGAACATGCTGTTGTTACTGGGCAAGTACGATATGTAGAAGAGAAAATGAGAGCAACGAATAGAGCTTTAATTCCTACTCTTGGAATGTTTGTTGTGTTAATACTCGGGGTACTCTTTCAATCACTGACCTTTCCGGGATCCTTTAGTCTGACTCAGCTTCACACTAAAGCGAGGTACATGTTAAAACTTTCCACCTTGATCTGGATATTCTGTCCAGTAGCACAATTAGGTTCTCGACATTCAGTGGAGATGCCGCAGAGATCATACAAGTCCAGAAGCCTCCGAGGCAAAGAATTGTCATGAATTTCACGGTATGTTAGTACACGCAGTTTAAAATGATGTGGAGCAATCCAGAAGCGTCTTTGATGACATTCCGGTCCAAGTTAACAAAATTCAACCGTGAGAAAATAATTTCTTCCACTGATGGCACCGCTAGAATGATTCTGGCGGCCGCTGCGGGACTACATTGTTTATGTTGAGTGACGGTGTATGAATTCGGTAGGTTGAACCCTCCAGGGAAGGTTGGGAAGGTCACATGAAAACAAATGTGGATCGGATGTTTATCTTCCCGGGCGCTCGACTTATGTTTTCAACGAAGATACCCAGAATATATAAGCAGATTGGGATGATCATTTATAGCTAAATTGCTCTGAATCATACTCACAGAAATCTATGGTCAGACGTATGTCGAACTTATGTTTTTTTCTTCATCTTTCTTTTGAAAGATTTGCGCCGTATATCATGAGTTAAGCACTTTAGAACAGCGAAGGACATCTCTCGAGTACTCTTCAGATGTCCAAAGGGGTCTCCTGGGTCCTCAGATAGGCGGCACTCATCAAAATGGTCGGGAACCGAAAAGGCGGGGATAAATACAAACGGAGAAAGATTCATGATGGGAGATCTACCACTCCACTCAACACTGCTAATTCATCCCTTCAGAACACTGATATTCATATAGACGATCAAATGAGCGAAGCAAAACGGAGACTGTTCTCCACAAAATTGGACAGTGGTTCAACTTCTGTAGTGTCCTCGTCAATTGAAAATTCTAATCATCATTGCCAGCTTGAGCACGTCGACTCACGATTGATGTTTAGGACACAGCACGCTCAGAGGCTTTTGGAAGAAATCATCCTTTGGAGAATTACACGGCATATTCTGCCCTGTGTCTCACCAGTAGGCTTGGCAGGGATGAAACGGACAGCGGTTGGACAGCCGCTCAATATTGCTGCCGTCCGGTGCCGGCCAAGTCAACCCTTAACTTCAACTTTCAAGTACCTACGATTGCCCATTTCTGTAAGTTTTCTTGCGCTGGACATCATGCGTGTCTCGGCATTTTCAGTCCATGTTTCAATACGATCGGAATGGAGAGCGGAGCGAGGGAGCGACAACGGCTGGTGCGGCTAGCTCCATTTTGGCGGGGATTGCAGGCCGGGGCCAAGGCCATACTGCGATATAAAACCCCTGGTTGAAGATCCGAACCCCGTTTTACGTTTACTTGTGTCTACCCTCCTCCTCACACTCTTAACGAACGAACAAACGATGCGCTCCGCTTCCCTCTTCGCCATCCTTCTCCAGACGGTAGCAGTTTTGTCGTCTCCCTCGGGTCTCGACGCGCTTTCCCCTCGGGCTGCGGTTGACAATATCGTCTACGTGACGGACACGAATAAATTCTGGTGCGTTGCCCTTCAGGCTGAAACGATCTGAGCGGCTCTGAACCGCGTGTCTGTATGCAGTATGATCATGCCCAGGTTTGTCCGTGGGTTCTCACCCTCCCTCTTTCTAACATCTTCCATAGAGATGCGCACACAAACATCGGTGACTCCGAGCACCCCGGCGGAATGAAGACCTACTGCTCCCCGGCAGGACGGTACGATTCCGCCCAGGGTCAACTGCCCGCCGCATTCTGGAGCAATGTCGCATTCAAGAGTGGAACGGGCAAGAATGGCGGTAGATATGCTCAACGTACGTCGGTTCCCTTCCTTTCCGAGTTCGTGATCATCACATTGTTATCTTGCTCCTCGTCTCCATCCTATCTACGGAAGCTAACATGATCCGGTATGAATTAAAGTAACGGGCTGCATCCAACCGGCCCTCCTCAGCCGCCTGAACCCCGACGACGCTGGTGGGCAGTACGACTCGAGCGGCGGCGCAGGCGGATTGGGAAACCCCCAGGGATCAGTGTGTCTTGGGTGCATTGTTCAAGCTTCTCCTCTTCTGTGATTCAAGTAACTGATTTTTTTTCCTCGTTACAGGTACAACCACTACGTTGAGCTCGTTGAGCCAGCTGGGCCTAGAGCTTGCATCAAGTGCTGTGATGATCCCGCAGATTGCCCAACGAACAAGGGTACGCTCCTTCCCGCCAACCTCCGTTCATTTTGCGTGTTTCGAATATGCATACTAATGCTGTTGTTCTTGTTAACACAGATCAGGCCGGCTGTCCCGCCGTTGTTGCGGGAAATTATTTCAACTGTGGTTGAGACTGCCAGTGATGCTGCGGTTGAATTAGTTTTGCATAACGGGATGAATTGGACTTTCCATGAACTTATGAAACGAATGAATACACATTTTAACAGTTTGTTCCAAGTTTGTTCTCCTAGTCGCGAACAATATTCCTATCGTCTTGTGGCCACAGCATATCTACGCGATAGTGCTTTTTTTCGGTTTCAACTTGGTTTCAACCTAAATCACGGCAATCCCCGCAATCATTTCCACCATCAAAGATTTTCGCCGCGTGTCTTTCACAAAGACCACCATGCCACCACAATTACCGCAGGAACTCATCGAGGCCATCGTCGAAGAGGTTCCGACCGAGAGCCTCGCAGCTTGCTCGCTGACTGCGACCGCCTTCGTTACGTGCAGCCAGCGCCGTCTTTTCCGATGGATGTCCCTCTCCAATATTCCGGCGTACGAGCGCGCGGCGAGGCTCTTGGCCTCGTCTCCACATCTCGGACCATATTTTCGCTATTTGGCCCTCAATCTCAAAGATGTGCCCAGCGATTACGGTCACCTCAAGTCTATCCTGGCTGGATTACCGGAAATCGAGTTCTTCACGATTTCAGGCGACTATGCGAAGAGGAACCAGATCGGGGAGAATCCTTCTCTCGTCGACTTCCTTTCCCTCCCGACGCTCAGATGTTTTGCACTAGACCGTTTGACCGATGTTCCCGCTACTCTGCTCGCCCGCGCGTTCTCGTTGTTCGACGAGGTTCTATTGTCGCTCATAACCATTGACAACGACGAAGATCTGGACTCCGATAGCTCCTCCTCCCCTGCGGAACTATGGAACGTCGGGATCTCGAATGACCCGGACGAGGCGATTCTCGCATTTCTGCTTGAACCGAAGCGAATCCAATCACTCCACCACCTCCAACAAATCTCCGTGTTATTCCCTCCCGTCCGCGACGCTCACCAGCTTAGGTTTGAAGAACTGCTGGTCGCGTGTTCTGAGGACCTGTATCACTTGGAACTCGAATTGGGTACGTCGCCCCTCATAACGTTCAATTTCTTCAATTCCTAAGTTTGTCGCAGAAGCACCCCCCACTTACATCCCCACTCTTCCGGCCCTGACCCACCGGGAGCTCTGGCTTGATGTCGAGCTCACGAAGACTCCTGCCGAGCTGCATTCCATAATCACAGCAACCGTCGCAGCCACTCCTCATCTCGAGATTTTAACCCTGGAGTTTCTGGATCGGCCCGAAACCCCTCATCGTCCTAATCGCCAGCGGTGGACGAACATCAGACCGGAAGTGTGGTCTGACCTTGACTCCGCATTCATGGATATGCAGGACTTGTACCAAGTCGGGTTTTTACTACGCTGGTTCCCTCACGAGCCGGAACGCTTTGCGGCTTTTACCTCATTCATCCAGGCTAATCTTCCTAGATCGTTCGACGCTGAACTGATCTGGTTCTCATACCGTCCCTGCTTACAGCATGCGATGGACAGATTTGAATCGATTTACTGATATTGTCACTAGTTCAATTACTCTGTACTGGCAGCTCGAGAACTTCCTCGACTGACTTCGCCTGTCGTCAACTTGGTCTTGATTTCTTGTTTCCACAGTTTCGTCGTCAACCATTGTGACAAACCTACCGAACTTTGTCTCGCGCGATTTCTCCCAACGAAGCAGGAACTCGTTGATTCTGACTGAACCACGACCTTTTTATTCAACACGGACCGGCCCGGCATCAAAACTGAGCTAAACTGAGCTGCTTCTGCGAGCTGTGCAAAACTACACCGCTGTTCTGACCACAATGCCAGAGCTACCCCAAGAGCTCATCAATGCTATCGTTGACGAGGTCTCTGACTCGAGTCTCATAGCGTGCTCATTGACCTCGATCGTGTTCGTCGCTCCTAGCCAGCGCCGTCTTTTCCGACAGATGGCGCTTACAGACGTTCCTACATACGAACGCGCTGCGCGTCTTCTCGTCTTCTCTCCGCATCTGGGGCGGCATGTGCGCTCATTGGCAGTGCATATCACCGGGGTCCCGAGGGATTTTTCTCTCCTGAAGAATATCCTGGGTTACTTGTTGGATGTCGAGCGTGTGGCGATCATTGGAGACTCCATGACGGTCAACCAGATTTCAGAAAACCCTTGCCTCATCAACCTCCTTTCTCGACCCACCGTCAAATGCTTTGTCTTCGAGCATCTGAATGGTGTTCCAGCGGCCTTGATCTCGCGGGCCCTCTCGGCTTGCGAGCAGGTGTTGCTGTCCTATCTGTCTATCGCCCAAGACGAACTGGTGTCGGAAGTATACGCCTATCCGGGGATCCTACGGAACTTTGGTATCGCTGGCGACGCGTTCCGCAAGCTTCTCTCCTTTGCGCTTGACCCTATGCGAATTGGGTCGCTCGGCCAGCTCAAACGGCTTTCCGTTATATTCCCTCCCATCTCCAACACTCTTATCCCGAGATTCATAAATCTAATTGCTTCATGCGCGCGGACGCTGGAATATTTGGAACTCGAGTTGGGTATGTCTAGGTCCACTGCAATATCTTCAATGCTCAACTCTTTTCCCAGACCTCCCTCTGCACAATCTCCCCGCGCTCCCAGTCTTGAAGCACCTGGTGATTTGGACCGACGCCAAACTGACACAGACGCCAGACATCCTACATTCTATCGTCATCGAGTTGATCGCGCACATGCCCAACATCGAAGTTATCACCATCGCGCTATTAGCCCGCCCACACCGCTCGTATCGTGCCCAGCGGTGGACAGATCGGAACCCCGCGAAGTGGCTTGACCTTGATTCGGTGTTCGCGAACTCACCGATGCCAAATCTGCAGCAAGTCGAGGTCTCCTTGCGTTGGTTCCGTGCGCAGGGGGTGAGTTTTGCGGAATTTTCTTCGTTCATGGAGGATCATCTTCCTCGCACTGTCAACGCTGGGATGGCCCTATTTTCCCACCGCGAAGTGGCATACACAGCATCTGATGGACATATTTTCGGCGGGTCATACTTGAACTAACGAGATCATCTGGGAGGGCATGTATATATCCGTCGCCGATGTGCATTTCCCTGCCTATGCACTGGATGCTTACCGCTACAATAATCGAGAATTACTCCTCATCGTTGTACCACCGATAGTTGGAACTATGCCTGCAATGTTCATTATTCAAATCAATTTAGAGGATCATGGCGCCCTGCTGCTGAACGTTGTTTGAACCATGGGAAAGTTCGACCTCCGCAGACATTGTAGGAAAGGCTCGGTGGTCAATGGTTCACGCCTGTGTTCTGTGGCGAAAGCACGCTAATAGAAACGTTACTTAAATCCTGGGTAAAAATTAACTTGAAAATTGTTTCATTCCTCCACTTCGAATTGGGTACGTGGCCTGAAAAGTTGCTGGCCGCATTCAATTTATCGTCGAATTACTATTTATGTACTCCATAGCACCAAAGTTCCCTCGCGCGCTCGTTTCGCCTGTCACGTAAGGCTCCAGCCGTTTAGTTTACGTTTAAAACCGTTTAAATTACCCCGCGGCGCCTGTGGTTGACTATGGCTTTGTTTAGCGCCCACCTGTCAAGGACTGCCACAGTTGGCAGTTCCGCCATCAACCTCTTCGTCACCAGAACCACCATGTCGCATTTACCACCAGAGCTCATCGAGGCCATCCTCGAGGAAGTCCCGGAATCGAGTCTCTCCGCGTGCTCGCTAACAGCCACGTCATTCGTGGTCGCCAGCCAGCGTTGTCTCTTCCGACGGATGACACTTTCGGACCTCCCTGCGTATGAACGCGTCGTTCGCCTCCTCGACGCATCTCCGCATCTCGCACAATATGTGCGCGCTCTGATTCTCGGAATTGGAGACATACCAAAGGAATCCGCCTTGCTGAAGTCCATCATCATTCCATTGACGAAACTCGAGCGCCTGTCCATTTATGGCGGCCGGAAAGTGCCGTTGCCCCAGAATACGTGGCTCATCGATGTGCTCCAAAGGACAAACATCAAATACTTAGCCTTGGAAGACCTTGGGGGTGTTTCTTCCTCCCTCATCGCTCAAGCCTTCTCGTCTTGCGACGGGGTGTTGCTTTCTGACATAGACCTTTCTGACAACAGTTCGGATGGATTCCCCGCCCATGGACTCGGAGCAATCACCCAATTCGATGTTCTTAGAGACTCGTCTCACGATATCCTGTCCTTTGTGCTTGACCCGAAGCGGCTTGGATCCCTACACCGACTTCGCCGACTTTCTTTGACTGTTCATGGGCTTTACAGAAGCTTACGTGTTCCAGACCCTACAGAACTTCTCGTCGCGTGTTCACTGACGTTGGAACATTTAACAATACGTTTTTGTGGGTCTTCACTTCAAAAAATGCTCAACTCTTAACTGAACAAATACTCCCAGCCGCGCCCCCTGGGCAACTCCCCACACTCCCTGCATTGAGAATTTTGGAGATCCGTCTGCACTCCTCCCTCATAAAGAATGCATCTGTGCTTTCAGCAATTTCCGACAGCATTCGCTCGAGCCCACATCTTGAGGTCCTGATCCTCTTGCTTGAAGAGCACCACAGAAGGGTGGACCCATGGCTGGAGCGCGGCCTTTTGGCATGGGCTGCCCTCGATTCTGCCTTCATCGATCCCGACAACACACATCTTCGCGAAATTCACTTCTGCCTGCGTCCGGCACAGGCCAAAAAGTTTACCAAGTTCGTCACATTCATACAGGCCAATTTCCCTCGCACCTTTGAGGCTGGCATGATGAAGGCCTCTCACCGCGCTGCAGACAAACATCCGATAGACAGATTACGACGGTATACGATGGAGGGATACTATCTTTAGTCTAGAGCTAATTTTGTATTTATCCCTTGATAAATATTTTATGCTTGAAGTTGCAGTTGCAAGAACTCGACACACGAAGCCAATCATGGTACGGGGAATGCCTGTTCGAATGACCCGTGAAGGATTGAGTGTGGAAAAAAGCAACAGACCTCGTTCGACTCGAGCCCAGGCCATATGCGCGAGATATAGGCATCCCTTTTCTTTCTCTTCTTTCGTGGTCACCACCAAGTACCGGTACCATTCCCTGAACCAAGTCCGCAACACCTAAAGGTGAGTGGGAAAGCTCCAGAAATCATCCAAAACTTGGAGCGGAGTTGGTCGGCCTCTGCATTCGTAGCAAGTGTGCTGCTCGTTCGAATCGAGCGCAAGCCATACTTAAGGGCATCTGGCAATTTTTTCTTTCCTTCAACCGACACCTCATTCCTGAGATTTATATGCGGCGTTAGCACACCACTCACCGTGGATCCAGCATGGGTGAACTGTGGGTACTTGAACTGGCAGCTAAAAAACTCGGAACCTGCAGAATCGTTGTTGAACTGCTGATAGTTTGTAGAGCATGTCTTCATTGTTCCAGAGATCCTCGACTTTGAAACCTTCGGTGGATGTTGTGTGGAAGCTCCAAATCAACCGAGAACCATCGGCGCCAAGTTGGCCACACTTGCGCTGAGTCTAATATTCCGAACGTAAATTGAACCGCGGGAAAATCCAACCTTCCCTTCAGTCTTACGAGCAAGAGATACTTTTTTCAAACATCGAGCTTACGGTGGTCAACTTGACTACTAAAATCTTGGTAGTGGATACACCGTGCTCCTGGGCTAAAGCTAGTGCGTGTGTCCCTCTGTCTTGCTTGGCCGGGGCCGAGGAACCTAGGCACATAGGCTTTGGTACCTAGGTCGAGCAAGACCGAGGGATAAACACAATGCCTTTGGACCCTGTGTTTACAGGCCATTTTCTTTGGAAGGAATACAGAAAAATGCTGCGCACATTGACCTCGAATGGAGTTAGGAAAGGCTCGGTCGTGGATGGTCCACACCTGC
This sequence comes from Mycena metata, assembly GCA_029378385.1. NCBI lineage: Eukaryota > Fungi > Basidiomycota > Agaricomycetes > Agaricales > Mycenaceae > Mycena > Mycena metata. The sequence continues at coordinate 43,546 of JARKIB010000209.1, forward strand.
TCTGCAGATAATCGTACTATAGACGAGGATGCAAGCAGGAGACAGCCTGTTTGAACCATCAATTAGTTCTCCCAACGCCATGAAAGCCAAGGGAATGCGCCGAGTTGAATGTCACCGGTTGTTTGTCTCTTACCCATCCTGCAAAGAAGTCTATGCGTTTTTCTGCTGGGCCTGGGAAACACGTTGTTTGACTTACACACGATGCTGGTCAGCTGCGGAGTACTTCCATTCAACCACTGTGATTATCTACTCGAATCCCACTCCCCTTTCCGAACTCCCTACCGACCCCAGAGGAGGAGGAGTCAGAAGATTTGAGGTCGTATCAACTTATTTGTCTCCGTCTATTGACGCGTTTTTTTAGCACTGATCCTCAGGTACGCTTCACAGCAGGTGTAAACAAACTCGAATTGAATTCCCGCCGGTGCCGGGGTGGGTGGGAGACTACACTCTGCAACACGATAAATTCTTGCGCTACCACCACAACGCGTCGACCTCCGGCCTTGACGCGCGTTAGATAAGTGCTTGCTGCGAACTGCAGGTTGACTCTGTCAATTCAAACACAAAAAAGAGTCTTGCTTTTTGTCAAAGTCCAATACATAAAGCATTTTCTTGGGACTCGGTCAAATAAAAAGGTTGATCTCCAATTGAACACTCGATAGCTTAACAATCTTTCCCTGCTGAACGCGAGATAAATTACCGATCGAGCTTTTACTGATCCTCATTCGAGGTCAATACACACAGTATTTTTTTTTGGACTGGTTCAATAAAATGGTGAAGAAGCGCATGGTTCGAGCCTGATTCAAACAGGCTTCTCTTGCCGATATCTCCCGGCGGAAGTCATATACAGAACAGAGCTGCACTATCCACCAGCGAGCCTTTTCTATCTCTTACTTGTGGTCAATACACCCAGCGCTTTCTTGGACTGATTCAATAAAAAAGTGCAACTGGGTGTTTCTCCATGGGCCTGATTCAAATAGGCTTCTCCTGCCTCAATTCCCAGTGAATTCGAATGTGGGAATAGGTGTGGACCATCCACCACCATACCTCTGACTCATGGTCAATGCATGCAGCATGTTCTGTATCCGAATTTATGCAAAAAGAATCCGGTAAATTACAGTAACTGTTATGGCGCGGGCCTGATTCGAACAGGCATCTCCTTAGATTCCCAGGACCTGACTATGGAACACAGGTGTGGACCACTGAGCCTTACCTATCCCTCATTTGAGGTCAATGCACAGGGTATTTTCTTGGGACCGTCCATAAGAAGGTTGTCCCGTTCCTCCCATGGCTCTGACCTGGTTCGAACAGGCTTCTCCTGTTAATATACCCCGGCAGAGGGCATATACGGAACATGGGTGTGGAATATCCGCCACCGAGCCTTTCCTGCCTCTCATTCAGGTTTGGCTTTCCCCCAATTGGTATGAAGCCCACCTGAACATTATTTGAACCGTGGGAAAACTCAACCTCCACTTCGACGGACGCGTTCCCGATCCTGGCCTCAAGCTCGGGAATTTGAAGTCATTCCGCGGCGCGCTGGGGATCATCCAGTTGGTAGGGGTGCCGCCCGTTGCCGTTGCGACGGTTCGACGGCACCCGTTCGACGGGTGCCGTGCCCGTTCGTTCCGTCGGAGATTTTGCGCGTCCAAAAACGGCCCGTTGAAAGACGGCCCGTAACGGCAAGCCAACGGTACACGGGTGTATGTCAATATTTTGGGCTCAAATCCTGTTCCAAGTGGACTATTGGTCCACTTTCATGCATCTTCAACTCATTGTGAGTCTTTCCCAAACTGTTGGGACCTAGGGGAGTTGTACTGAGCCCTGCCGAAACTGCCGTACCTTCATTCCGCTTTAGGAATAACCGGATATTTCGACTGAAAAAATTGTTTAGTGCACTAGACAAGTCAATAGTGAACAAAAAGAGCAGTAAGTACCCAAAGAGGTGTTACAGTACCATAATACATCATGTAGAACTCACATTTCCTTCAAACAGAACACCCAAACAATATTAATATGGTTGACCCGTTGCCACGGCCGCGACGGCCGTCCCGTTGACCGTCCCGTACCGTCAGAGCTGAAAAATCCGAATCGACGGGCCGTAAAACGACGGCCGTGCCCGTCAAGGTAACGGGCGACAGCCCTACCAGTTGGTCAGTAAGCACCAATCAAGACAAAACGACCCCCGATCAACGGCGTAGAACGGGAGTGATCGGTCAACACAACCCAACACGTTGAGTGGTAGTGCTCGCTCCTGAACTGCAACCGCAATGTCCCTCAAAGTCTCTGTTCCGCCAAAGGGCCAATTATGGATCAGCCGCTTCCCTCCGGTGTTGATTAACCTTTCCTTCCTGCGCCACAGCGGTGTTTTGCGCTGGCTCGGCTCGGCGATTCGCAGCTTCTGTGCACCCACGGCGATTGCGGCATCTTCAGCCTTCAGGTTCCAAGTTTGTTCCAGGTTCCAAGATAGTACACGGCGACCAGCTGTCGCGACCGGGAGGATCCAATTGGAATCTTCACCCTGGTGTATTCTGGGCGACCCTCTTCGCGCGGACAGGTCGCCCCTGATTCAGCCTGAGCTCACGCCAGTCCTTCGTTACATTGTCAACTTACAAGGTGGACTCGCAGTCGAGACTCGTTAGAACTTCGGGGGTTTGCGTCACCCCGAGCCATCCCGTTAACCGTACTCCTTCCCGTCCGGTTAGCAGGCGGGGTTGTTGAGCGTGAGATCGTATAGCGACATTTTGGTGCACGATCACACTCGTGCGCATATCAGCCTGCCGCCGACAACTGCCAATGCAGCCCTGAGGCTGTAGGTTTCAAACACCCACCCACATGCTCGTCAACCCTGAATATATTTCCACTGCTCGTTATTGGCCGCCTTTGCGTGCGCTCGACGTCATCCTGCCAACACTCGGCGTCTCTGTCGCGCAATAGGCTCCGAAATGCGCGTCGACACGGACACGACGCGCCAAAATCCTGGATATCGATATCTCACTAAGTGCACTATCAAGGACGCTATGTAGCCCCCCGACGGCGGAGACTTGCTCGTCTTTGGGTTCTTCGTGTTCATGGATGTATGTATTATCTATCTATCAGTGCCTTCTTCACACCGGCAGCCTCTCGCGTGTTCGGCTTCTTCGGATTCCAACCCGTCTTGGCTAAGCGAATAAGTGAAGTTCTTCTTTTCCCTTGCTCCCGCCCTCCGTCCCTTCTCTTCTCTGAAGTTTTTTCCGTTTTCGTCCAGATAGTTGGTTACCCCCGTGCAGGCAGGCAACAATATCTGCAGCCACCCTCAATTGCAATACAGTTTCTCTACTGTCGCCGCGGCGGCCGCCACGCTGCGTTCGTTGGCTCTCATCGGGAGAGGGAGCAGTACTCCCGAGTAATAGTACTGTACGACGCGCATTGGCCTGCGGCGTATCATGATATTGATGTCATACCACAGATACCCATCCATCCATCCCACCCATCCATCGTAACTCTGCAATGCACGCACCCACGACTGGCTGTCGTTCAAGTACTTATTATTTGTCAGATATATCATACATCCAGTATGTACTCTCCGCCGGCGGTACCGCTACGTGTTGATGATGATCATTCACAGCACGCCTGCCCGCCTGCCTGCAGGCCATTATTCCCGCAGAGAATAGTTGCTTCATGCTTTCCTTCGTCGACGTGGGATTGGGGACGCCACAAGCAGTTAACTAGCAACCACGCTTCATGGGGGGCGACGACGACTATCTCCGCCGCCTCGAGAGGAGTGTCAGGGAGTACCCCAAACCCCAAAGTTAAGGTGCAGGTGCGCGAGTCTCATATGAAAATAAGTCTCGAAGCTGACCAGTGACGTTGCTTGCCAGGATGTAAATGTAAATTAATTTACCTCTTCGTGCAGGGCTGAATATGAAGTCACCCATGGCCAGCGAAGGTACCCCATTCAATTTCCAGGGACTCTCCTATTGCGAGAACGCAAATCTCAAGTCATATGCCTCCACTCTTATTACTTTTATAGCGGCGATTGGATGCGAAGCTGCTTGTGTAATGCGAAAAGCCAAAGTTGAACGTTACGGTGATGCTGGGCAAAGCGCGCCGCATTGGGGTCCCTCGGGGCCAGAGCTGGAACGAACTCGACTCCCGTTGGCCGTTGGCCTGACAGACACCCGACAGAATCCCACCCAGCAAGGAACCATGGCGTCCGTGCTATCGTGTGTCCCTCAACCAGAAAATGATATGGGTACTTACACGCTCAGGTCGGGACCTGCGCGCACCGCGGCCCGCGGGGCGGCCAGGCGCGTTCCCATGCCTCGCGTCGGCACTGTCCGGCGCAACAATTGAAACCACATGGCGCCCTGTACGTAACTGTGCGCATTCCGACTCCGAGTATTCCCTGCGCGCCCGGATCAGCACGCGCGTGATCGCTGATGTTGATTGTGATGGCCCGACGGAATATGGTACGTAATAAGTGCGTTACGCGCAGGAAAAGCGTAAACGCGCAAGACGATCTGGAAATTGCGACTCGTAAAAGAAGGCGCGTAGATGCATGCATCTGGAGAGACGGGTTACCTTGTTGACCGCGAAAAAGGTGCAGGGGCGCCATGTGTCATTGTATGCTAGGGACGCGCGCGTTCCTTATTATCCTGAAAAGCTATAAAAAAACTCGTGAAAAGCCAGAAAAAATGATGGTGAGACGAGTATGGCGTAGGCGGCGGAAATAACACAAAGGTGTTTCAGGTCGGGGTTCGGTCGGTCGTCGATAACTCGTCATCCATGCAGGTAATTGCCGACTCCGGTTTTATCGTGTGTCGTTGGTCGGCGGTTGAGGTGCGAAAGAAAAATCAACGGTGAACGTCCGACCGGCACCGGGGATTCAAAGGACAACGAGGCGGCGAGCGAGGATGATTTTTGCTGCACGATGTACCTTAGGAAAACAGACTTCGATATTCTTGATCGGCGCTAGACGCTCTGCTGCTTCTTCGCAAAAATAACCCAATCTCACCGTTCAACCCCGTCTTGGCGAGTACAAAGACTTGAGACCAGACCCACTCAAACCCCTCGTTATGATGTCGACATACAGTGTGTGTGTGTAATGCTATAGTGTAAAGCCCGAATTATGACCCAGAATAAATGCCAGAAATAATAAGATGATGTCTATGTGGTGGAGAGCGTGCAGGGGGGGAGAAAAATCGACAGCGACGAAAGCAAGATGTACGAGGGAAATTTTGGGACCGAACTGGGCAGCCATGCACCCATGCACGAGTGGATCTACGAAGTCCCTGACAGATAAAGGGAAAAAATCTAGTGTGGGGAGACGAGAAGTGTTGCGGCGCAGCAGCAGGGTTCACTTTGATTTTTGCTGGAGGGCCGGGTGGCGGGAGTTAGCGTCTGTCGCCTGCTGGTCCACCACGGTCGTGATGAAAGCGGAAACTCACTGGTGCGCGCATCATGAGTGGTGCCGCTACGGGCGGTTTCTGAGGGGCGCACTGCATAGATAAGAAAGAAAATGGTCAGAGGAATGATCTAAATTGCGAGATGGGGCGACGCACAGGTACTGGAGAGTTGGGATATGATAACGGCTTTGTGAAAGCGTGCTGAAGCTGATACAAAGAACTCGGTCAGAAATAGTGGTCGGATAGGACGCAGAAGACACACCTTTGCCTGACTCTCCTTTGCGCGTTGTGCGTACATGTTGGGATGTAGCGAAACGTTCGACATGCTCGTTGCGCGGGGCAAGGAATGCAGGGACGATGATACACTGGGGAAGGCGACAAGGCCTTTTTTGTTGGACGCGTCGCGCGAGGACATGGAGAAAGTACAATGAAAGAAAGGGAGAAAGAAAGAGAAAGGCGAGAGCGGGGTCGCGTGCAGCGGCACGGAAGGCGATGGATAGAAAAAAACGGGGACCTCGCATCCACAATATATAGCAATCGACGCGTGACATTACCGCTTTGGGCGAATCTCGTACTCATCTCGCGAACCCCGTATATTTACTGATCATCTCGATTCCTCACAACGTGCGACCAGCATTCGCTTAGCAAGATAAGGTCCCAGATGAAGTACCCCAAAATACATCTATCCCACAATTATTATCTTTCATAATTACTGGGTCAACGTATACTGGCATTCAAACTGGTCCCCTCTGTGAACATCTTCCTCAATTTACGACCATCTTACGACCATCTACCTCCGTATTTTTCACCGTACCGCCCAATCAGCTGACAGTCTCTTGAACCAATCTCCACGTTGTAGTAACGTCAACCCGTTCAAGCAGAAAATCCCTCGACGTTGCCCCGCCGCTCAATTGCGCCGTCTTCTTGGTTCAGATCTCCGCTCTTCCTCGTCATCCTGATCAAAAGCCTATTTTGCCTATGTATGCGCCACCTCCGTCGGTGCAGCGGTTCCCGCCCAACATAGGTACCGACGGGAACCTTCTCCGCTATATATGCCCCCATATCGTCTTCGCCTCTTGTCGTCCCCTGTTCCCGCGTCTCACGCCATTCAAGCCCTCTTGCTCAACAGCAGGTCCCCGCCCACTCGTGACTCGTAAACACATGGATCCTCTGTCTCTGTCTCTCCCTCCGGCACACACCATCTCTTCTCATGCCAGCCTCGGTATGTATCCCCTGTGCGAATCAGCCCCAGCGCGCTTTGCAATCCCCTTGTCTCCCGGTCGTCCCTGCTCCCATCCAATTTTCCCCGCTCCGCTTTCTCGAATTGCCTACCGCAGCCTCAAAAGATCCGTCCGTCGATACGAATGACGACCGAACCCCCAGTTGTCCCATGCCCCGCATTTGGGTGAAGCTCACCCCAACAAGCAACTCGTCTATGTTTACTTACGCCCAAGCAGCTGCTGCTCCCAGGCCCCGGCCCCTGATGCGTGTGGCGGTCATCACCACAGATGTACATGTCTCATGTCTTCCGCGCACTGCTCGGGGCTGCTCAACCCGGCCTCGTTCCGCGGGACAGCAGCAGCGCTCGTACGTCGTCCACACGCCTCCAAAAAAATTAAACAATATTACCTCCCCACACATGTGTGAACCAGCGGACGCTGTACCTGCGCACGGGTGCACCCGCAGAGCACATACCCGGGCCAACCAAGTACATACATACGTGACTCCCTCGTATCGTATGCCACCAACCCGGCTCTCACTCCCTCCCGCGGAACTGTCCGCTGACAGTGTCTCAATTCTGCCTGCCCTGGCAAGCCGTCCTTCGGCATACAGAGAGACGCTGGTGCGGAGACCGAGGGGATCCATACCCTCGGAAAGCTATGACCACGTCAGCACCGTACTGTATATATGTCTCACCAGAACGACAAACATAACTACACCCTCTTCCCCGCCAGCGGAGATACAGTTACGCTTCATGATGCACTGTATGAGGATCGCGTAACCAAGCAAGGCATCTGCCGCTCAGAAAGCTATTCGTTGGTGAGCCCCGGACTCTCATTGCATTGCATGTATTTTGGTACGATGTCGACGGACTCTACCTGCCACCCAGCGGGCTGGGCGCCTTCGCAGCATACACTTAGCCTTTCCCACCTCGGCGCGGGTGACGGATTAATCCACGGCTTGGACACCGTCATAGGCCGGCAGCCGCTGACACGCCTCCGGCCAGTCGATAGCCCCCAGCACCAACTCCGTCACAGTCGCAATCACGTCGTCAATCGACCCAATCCGCTGATCCATCGTGTCCCGCTCCCTGTTCGAAGACACGTCAGTTGTGAGCTTGGCCTGTCGCCCAGCAAAACGGGGAGCGACCGCACGCACCGTAGAGTCATCGTACGGTTCTGGACGGCTGCAGATAGCGATAGATAATTAATAGTCGATGCGTTGATAGAATGAACGAATAAATGAATGCATGCACGGATGAAGAATGAAGGATGAAGGAATCAGTAAGTGCGGATGGAAATCGGGGCAGGGGTAAACGAAACGCACAGGCGAAGTCGAGGGTGACGCCAAACGGCGTGCCGAGCTCGTCGTTTCGGGCATAGCGCTTGCCAATCGAGGTGTTCGAGTCGTCCACGCGCGCGTGTACGCCGGCTTTCCGCAGACGCAGGGCTGCGGGTCAGGAACACAAGTCCAAGGCAAAGAGAGACGCGAGGACGCGGCGAGCGAGGAGAAAGCAAGCGCAGGGGGAGGGAAGCGTAAGCCGTCAGCCTCGGGGGCCATATCAGATCACACGAGGGGACGTACAGACTTCCTTTACGAGCGGATCGAACTCCGCGCGCGAGCTGAGGGGCACGATAAGGACCTTTGTGGGGGCCACGACGGCCGGGAGGGACAAGACCTGAGAAAGGAATGTACATCGTCAGTTATGCGTCGTCAGATAATAGTTTGAGAGCGACGGAAATTAAATAGGATACGTTAGGCTCGCGAGCCTGGTAAGGGGCTCGAGCAACAAAGGCAAGAGCAGCTGGAAGGCAGTACGAAGGCAAAACAACCAAGCCTGTCGGGGCATAGCCGCGAAGGCAAGGAATGACACCGGAGACAGCGCCGCCAAGTCCGTCGGGCCTTTGGGACGGTGAAGGTAAAGTAGCCAAGGAAACACCCGAACGGGTCGCCGGAGAACGCGAAGCAAGGACCCCGCAAAAAGAACTACACTTACCCCACGTTCCACGTCCTGCTCTCTGCTCCAGAAGCTGTGCTCGAGCAGACAGTAGAGGATACGCCCGATGCCAAAAGAGGGCTCGATGACGTTGGGCGTGTATTCCCGCACTACGGAGGACAAGTGAGCGTGCGCTAGAACCAAAATTGCGGGGATAGCACACACCGGAGGTCTTGAAGGTCTTGCGATCGATAGTGAGGACCTCGGGCTGGAGCGTAAACTCCTTGCCGTCCGGAGACTTGATCGTCGCGGGCCTGTCGCAAGGGTGAATGAGTGATTGCAGACCGGCACAGTAAGCAGCACGGAAACCCACCCCTGCGCGAGCTCGCCCTTGAGCCGCATGAGCCCGGCCTCGTCGAGTGCCTCCACAGTCTTCGTCACCAGCCCCGCGTCGGCCTTGAAGGTCTTCCCGAGCACCTTCTTGTCCCACTCCGCGACTGCGCGCTCCTCCACCACCGGCTCCTTCAGTGCCTGGCGCACGACGAGCGCCTGGCCCGTCTTTTCCGCATGCACGGTTAGATCGTACGCCGCGCGGTCCGCACACCCCACACACTCCGTCCACCCCCCAACGCTATTCTGAATCTCGGCATCCCAGCAGTCCGTCGCATAATGCGCCATCTCGTTCGCCATATGCTGCCGGAACCGCAGGCGCTTCCCGTCGACCCCGATGCGGAGCAAAAACGCGTGAATGCGCGCCACAAAGTACCCGAGCGTTTCGTTCGCGATAACACCCTCCTTGACGGCGGCGCCGACAGTCATACGCCGGATGGTGGTCTGCCCCGCGGCCTGCACGTACTTGTCGAGGAGGACGAGCTCGACATCCGCGACCTCGCTGAAGCGCGGGTGGCTCTTGTCGAGCGGGTCGACGAAATGCTCAATCTCCGCCATTGTGAATTCGCGCACGCGGAGCAGCCCCGCGCGGGGAGAGATTTCATTCCGGAACGCGCGCCCAATCTGGGCGGAGGCGAATGGGACGCGCCCGTTGTTGAACTCGAGCAGACGCGAAAAGTTGAGGAAGTGGCCCTGAGCGGTCTCGGGACGCAAGAAACTGTAGAAATAAAAATATTGTATTAGCACCGAAAACTTCTCGCGAAAAGGTAAAAAGTAAAAAGATGACAGAGAAGCAGGAAAAGCGCAGGTGACCGCGACCACAGTATCCAGAAACGGTCGAGGATCTATCTCGATAAAAAACACAAAATCGGAATCTTCGGAATCGCGCGATCGCAAAAGAAAAGACCGCTAGTGATCGGCGATCTCTTATCGACACCCTGGATCGCCATCATTGCTACGCGAGAGTGGAAGATTTCAAAAACAAAGAAAAAGGGCGCGCAATAAGGACAAAAAAGGCAAAGCGTCGGCGAGCAGGCGAAAAAATGAAATGCATCATGGAAATGAAGAAGCCAGGAAGCAAGACAAGAGAGGGATAGTAAGATAGGGCAACGCGGAAAGAAGTGGCGATAGACAAAACGAACAAAGAGAGAAGCAGAGAGAACCTCAGCATCGGCCCCCGGCGCGATCACCGGACATGGTGAGAACGCGCCGTAAGCACAAAGTGTGCTTTGCTTTCGAATCTGAATCGAAAGCAACGCGACGCGGAGATATTCCGAACGTGCATGAGAAGGTACCCTCGAATCCAGGGCTAGGCGTCCCTGGCCACAAGAACGCACGTCATCAACAGCCACAAATGCGCTCTTATCCTTAGCACCAACAAAAATCAAATCTCGAGGCCCGAAGTAGGTCCGAGCAGGTATTTGAAAGAAAGAAATGTGAGAGAAATCGCTCCCTGAAGATAAAAAGGAAGAAAAAATTGGAAAATGAAAAGGTGCAGCGGAGGTAAAAGTAGGGGACGATCCCCGGCTCCGGAACCAAAAGCAAGTCGCCGTTGCTCGTCGTCGTCGTTGGTTACGGACGCAACGTTTTTCACGTGCCTCCGAGCTCAGACGAGTCGGGTGATGCCGCTTAAGACATGCGGCAGGACCCGAAAGACGAAACCGGAAATGCGGGGAAACTTTCGTGTTTCGTGCTCCTCTGGGTAGGGCCGACCAGCGGAGGGGTCGAGGAACCATGTGCGCGCGAACTCGATGTGTGCGAGCTCGAGGTGGTGATTATCCCCCGATGTCATACCGACTCCGAAAGGAGGCGGAGAGTAGCGAAGTGCTGCAGGCCATTGAAAGTAAAGAATAGAGTCAAGGCGACGAACGCGAGATAGGAGAGTAGAAGTGGCGACACTGTCGCCACTCGTTACAAGGACCACAATAGGTCCGCAATATCGGCCTCCGCTCGTAGGCAATAGCACGCTCGTCGGCCGCGCCAATAGGAGAAAAATGCGTGCCACTATATTCTTCCCAAGCCGACGCAGAACTGAAGAGAGGCCTTGATCTGTCGCGCTCATCCACAGCCACGTCTACGTCCACACAAAAAGCGTCGCGAAAGCGCTCTCCGCCAACCAAATTGCTCGGAAATAGCACCAATCCCAACTGCCGAACGCGACGAGGCGGCGCTGCCTCCCAAGTGAAAGCCGTCCCATTCCCAGGTGCGCTCGTCAGGCAGGCGGGCGCCCACGGACGTGGAGGCGCGTCCCTGGAGACGTCTGCGGAGCTCGAGCATTCACAATCAGAGCCGTCCCCGTCTCTGGGCTGGGGGGATACAGAGCGAGCGGCAAACGGTACGCATGGTCCCTCGCTGTCACCAGAGAGAAGAAAGAACAAAACGCGTTGAAATGAAAGTGTACTTTACATTCCAAATAACGCGCCGGAAGAAAAGCAACTATGCCACCGCAAAGAAGGGGGAAGCAAAGATAAAGCAAAGAAAAACAAAATGTGAAAGGAACGAGCCAAGAAAAGGAGGAGGAAAACACGAACCCAGGATGTTGGCCGGTGGGCCCAATACTGCTTGCGAACATGAGATTGAACTGCTGAGGCTCGCCGACGGGGTTGCCCGAGCTCGGATTGGTGATCTTGTGCGTGCGCATGAGGCCGCCGAGTTCGGGGCCAGAGTAGTTGTCCAGCTATTGGTAGTCGGTGAGTAATGCACGAATAAATAAATCACCACTGCAGCCAAAAACACACCTGCGCAAGGATCGAATCATACTCCGCCACAACCGCATCCTCCAGCTTCACTGCCGTACTCTTGACCTGCTTCTTCTTCTTCTTGTCTGCCGGGCCAGGTGCAACGGGCTGCGCGGCCACGCCACGCGCCTCGCGATCGCCCTCCAGCCGCGCCTCGAGCACGTTCTTCACGAGGTGGTCCGCGCGCAGGACCTCGCCGTTACCGGTGTCCTTGACCATCCAGTCCGCGAAGCGCGCGACGTGCCCCGACGCCTCGAAGACGGGTGAGGGCGTCATGATGGTCGTGTCCAATTCGAGCATCGACTCCTCCACGATAAAGTGCCGCCGCCACTCGGCGAGGATGTTGGCTTGCAGGGAGGAGCCTGGAGGGCCGTAATCGTAGAGACCCGCGACACCTATGGGAACGGTGTTTCAATACGGTGCACTTTTTCGCCCAAAGCTGCGATCCAGGCGATCGCGGACTGACCGCCGTAGATTTCGAACGCGGGAGCATAGAAGAAACGACGATTCAGGAGTGCGTCGAGGCGCGTCTTGTCGAAAGCGTGTGCAGTCTTGTTCACCGCAGCCATTCGAGTAGCCCAAGCAATAGATTCAGGGTTATCCAAGGATTTTGAGTGTAGATTTCTGCGTGCGACGACGCGTGGAGAGACTCTTGCTAGTAAAGTTGCTGACTGTAGGCGTAGTGGTGGTACAAAAGCAAGAGAGCCAACGACCATACAAGGCCAGAACAAAATTCCAATTTCGACCAAATCGAGTCAGTTCCGAACCGCGTGATCAGAACGTGACTTGAACGCGTCGCGGTTACGACCAAGCACGCGTACACTTACATCAGCTGCCGCGACTTTACTCTATTTTATTGCAAATACACTCCGAAGATTTTGTAAAGGGCCATTCTTTTGAAGCGGAGTTACGGCGGCCAGCGGAGTTAGAATTCGACCTTGTAAGTTGTTTCACCTCCGAGTCCGGCCGCAGACCAATGGCTAAGAAGAGATTCCCCATGAATCTCGCACTCAATCTTGAACCCAATCTTGTTTTATTTAAGCCTGGGGTTGGGCGGGAATCAACGTCACAGTTTCGTGGCCTCCAAGACCGTTCGCGCTTACTTATTCCTGGACCCAAAGACCGATTCTTACGGTCGTGAGCTCGGGATAAAACCCAGCAGTTCTATGGCTGGCTCCGTACCCGACAGCTCATTCATTAATTTCCGGCATTGGGCGGGTCATTCCTCGAAACATCAGCCTTCCCCACATTCAAACCTGTTGGTTTCAATTGCGATGTTCAATTCTCTTCCCCACAATCAACGGAAATCTCGGATGCATTTAATCAACGTCGTTAATAGGGAGCCCGCTAAACGTACGCCACCTCGAAGACATCGTCTTCAAGCGCCCATATCTATCCGTCTTCCGAATTCAACATGGGGCACATGACCAGGTTCAACTATTTTTAAAATTAAAATTTCATTTGGCGTTGACTGAATTAACAAGTAGAATTGTTCAAGGTCAGGACCCACATGAGGCCCCAGTATCGATATGAAATCACTGGGCGCACTTCAATCCCATCGCGGAATATCAGCCTACGATGTTGACGCCCATATCCGCGCTGTGCGCAATTGCAATTATTGAACGGTGAGTGATTCAGCCCGAGTCGGATCCAAGGGTCCTTCTTGTATTCAAATTAGCACCCCATTTTTATTGGGAAGAGTCGCATCTTGTTTTCTTTTTTTCAGAAAGGTGGTGGAGGGTCCGCAGCCGTGTTCCTTGAACCCGCGATGGATCTAAGCAAGAGAAGCCTGTTCGAATCAGATTCGAGAACAAATTTATAGTTACATGTAGTATGTCCAACCTTTTCATTGTAAGGAAATCACTGCGTTAAGCGGCCGCGTCGGCACAGGTGCCGACGTTTGACCTTAGTCTGCCGACGCTGATCGGCACAGCCTTGATCGATGCCTACCTTACTCGGCACAGGGTCATCAGACGTCGGCAACACCTGCCGATGCGGCCGCTTAACGCAGTGATTCATCTATCAGCCTTGAATACTAGTACATACTCGCTTAGTAGTGCAAAATGTTCTAGAATTGCAGAATCGACTTTTCCTCCCTCAATTCTTACTAAAATACCTTCGTAAGTGCCGGAAATTGAAGCGACGGCCCTCTAATATTAGACTGGGAAAAAACATTGAGAGTTACTACGGAGTCGCGATCAAATAGAAATTAGAAAAATTAGAAATTAGATTTTCGGTGATGTGACCCAATCGGGATAGCTGATCTGTGGCCCGCGACCGCCGGAAGATAATTGCGAGTCGCTAGTGATGTGCCGGCCTGGGCTTGGCCTGAAAGCCGGGGCTTTGGCCCGCTTTGAGGGGCCTGGGCTTTCCAAAATCCCAGGCCGGGCCCCCTCCCCTAGGCCCGGCTCGGCTTGGGCCGGCTTTGGCTCAGGCCGGGGCTTTGGTTGATTTTTTTGCAGTGGGTATATGGTGAGTATTAATTACTTTAAAATGGTTTAAAATGGTTTATATGGGCTTCCATATCAATAGTTTCATAGTATTGGTCACCACTCTTTGAGGCCACCCCCCGAATGGACCAGAGAGGTGTGGTGATACCATCAATTCAACTGTTGATTTAATCAATTCAGCTCACTGACTTGTTAGCAAATTGTTAGAGAAGTTGACTCCCAAATAAGATCCCAACAGCCTTACAGGAAGATAACAATGGCCATTGGTGACTTCTTAAGTTGCCACAGCAGGTCTTTGTGCTGACACCGTAAAAGCCGGGGCTTTCTGGCTCGGCCTGGGCTTGGAACAAGGGCAGGCCGGGCCAAAAGCCGGCTCAGGCCCTCATGACGGCTTGGCTTGGCCCGGCTGCGGAAGCCGAAAAGCCGGGGCTTCACGGCCTGAGGCCAAAGCCGGAACAATTCGCGACCATCTTGAGTCCCCTCACAATGCCTGTGCCTATTCGCAGCCAACAAGACCGTGTACGTTGGGTGGTAACTGTACTAGCCGCTCTGGTACAATATATTGTGCTCGGGGTGGCTCTCTACATCACCCCGCAATACATCAAGACTGATATGCACACGTCGGCTCTCTCTGGTCGAGCATGGCTCGATGAGCTTCTGGATCCTGAGGGGCATCCAGACAGGATCTATATTGCCATGGGCATGCGTCACCATGTCTTTCTTGCCCTGATTTTCCAAATCCGTGCCCTTGGCTACATGGAGGCGCAAAATGTGCAGATCATGCTCGACCAGTCTCTGGCGATCTTCCTGTACACCTGTGTCACCGGATTGGCTATAGACCACGTTTCAGAAAGGTTCCAGCACTCTCGTAGCACAATATCAGAGTAGGAACATCTTTTATTGCTTGACTTTGAAGTCTCAGTTATTTGAAGGCACTTTCGCAAGATCCTCGACATCTTTTGTGGCGGCGAGTTTTACCACAGATATGTACAACTGCCCGCTGCTGGCAATCCCGTGCCAGAGGAGATTCGCAACAATCCGAAGTGGTGGCCTTACTTCCGTAATGTCTTGGGAGCCCTAGACGGAACACACATAAATTGTTCTCCTTCGGCAGAAGGGCTTCATACAGCTCGAAACTGAAAGGGAGGAGTTACACAGAACTGCCTTGCTACTGTCAACTTCAGCATGTGTTTCTTGTTCTTTGTCATCGGGTGGGATGGCTGCTCAGCCGATGCCTCCATGTACAGCCATGCACACCTTGCAGGTTTCACAATCCCAGCGGGTAAATGCTACCTTGCAGATGCCGGTTTCCGTATCTGTGATGCTCTCCTCATTCCCTATCGAAGCACTCAATATCATCTGGCAGAATGGGCACGCTATGCTCAGCGGTGAGCTTATTTCTCATTTACTTTTGTTTTTGACAATCTGACCATTTGTAGTCCGCAGAACTACAAAGAACTTTATAATCTACGCCACACCTCTGCACGCAATGTTGTTGAGCGCATTTTTGGAGTTATCAAGCATCGGTGGACGATCTTGACCCGGGCACCTCATTACGACATGCAGACACAGTCCAAGATTCCTTCTGCACTCGTCGCCCTGCATAATTTTATTTTAGATCACGACGAAATAGATCTCGACCGCTGGCTCGGGGACGAGGATGTCCTCGACAATCTCTGAGGCGTACACCGCAACACCGACATTGACTTTGGCCGCCTTGCAACGTCCATGAGCACCATACCCGCAGAGAAACGGTGTGCGGAGGAGTACAGGGATCGGATAGCTTGGGTGATGTTCAGGGAATATCACGAATACCTACTGAACCACACAGATCCGAATTATTATAACGAGCTACGTGCCGAGCCTGTAGACTAGTAAAGTAGTTCTAAAAACGGGAGATAAGAATTTTAGTGAGGGTCTTGCGTCCGGCTTCGGACTTTTCAGCAACATATGCATCGGCCGTCTTGGAGTCGCCTCCGAAGATGAGACTGAGGATTGCACGCTCCTCGTCCGTGATACTGCCCGCCTCCATATTGTTCTCAGCAATCTGGCGCGCCTTGGAAACCTGTTTGGTCGGTGAGACAGCAGAGGACTCCTTCGGCATGAAGCAATCACAAAGAGCGCTCCCAATATTGTCGACGGACTTGCCCAAAGACAGGATCGCGTCAGGGCCACTCATTTTGCTGCGCTTAGCAGCACTCCACGAGGTGCGCATCCTCGGGGGTGCTGCGCTTGACACCGACAGACGGCGTGGCCAGAACAGATCTCTGTGCAATGCTCGGGGTGGCAGAGACGGATGACGACGCCGAAGGAAGGCCCAGAGCAGGTGCGGAACTGCCCTGCACGATGGGCGAAGATACCAGGGTGCAATGGGCAAGTTGGACGGCAATCCAAAGTTAAGTCCCAGGCCGCCGTTATCGAAGTCGCCAAAGCCAGCCTGCGACCCATAGTTTGACTGCGACCAATCGCTGAAAGGCTGGGATGGCAACGACTGAGAGGAGAAGCCAGTGAGCTGGGAAGGGTCCGGAAAGTCGTTGTCGTCAAGATGCAGATTAATTTGGGTCGGGGACAAACTGCCCTGCAAGTCGGGCTGCAGGTGAGCAGCGCCAATGGCAGGGTGGGTGGAGGTGGGGGGAACACAGGGTTATGGACATTTATACCCTTGGCACGACTTGGAATAATGTCGTGCACGGTGTTGAAGAGGTCCCAGCCCTGGTTGGCAAAGGGCTTGAAGATGGAGTGTGCCTTGACGAACACCTTGAACGCATCCCTGTTCTCATCGTCGATGCTGAAGCCACGGTCTGCATCGTAAGTCCATCCAGATGCGCCCGGAAACTGCTTTTGTATCACGAGAAGGAGCGACTCGTGCAGCTTTTTCATCTGCGCAGAGAAAGGTAAATAAAAGCATGTATTGCGAGCAATAGCAACACGCATCGAGGCTCATACACCTCTGATAGATGCAACTGTTTTTGGGGCTCCCTTTTGCGGTGGCCCCCGAGCCGCCATGAAGGCTTCTGCCTCCTGCAAACACATCACGTCCCAGCTTCCCCCTTCTCCAATATGGTGCTTGATGGAGTGAAAGAAGCCCACAGGGCCACTCTTGGCGTCGGGATCGGTCACCCAGTCACAGGAAAGGGTGTTGGCACTACACCCCATCGAGAAATACGGTCCAAGGAGCGGGACGCGTTGAGACGACCCAAGGTCGAAATCTTGCGATTTTTGTGTTTTTAAGTCCTTAAACAACTTAAACAAGACTTATAAGCAACCAGTCGTTTCCAGCGGAAACGGTTCGCACTGCGACCGGAGCCCAGGAACCCTGCTCGGTGATACATAAGAGAGTCAAAGTGAGCTCCAAACTGTTCACTGTAAACTGCTATGCTGGGAACAGATAGTTGAACCACCAAGGAGAATGGCCGCCCCAGCTAGCCAAAGGAAGGGTGTAATCTAATAAGAGCACCAACAACTGCATGTCCCAGGGGACTTAGGGTACCCAGGAGGATCAATTGAGCCTTAGAATTGAGTAGAAGGCATTGGGGGATGGCGCGGGACCAAAACCCAGTTTCGGCGGAAAACCAGTTTTCCGGCGCAAACCTTTGAAAGACCAAAGTCATAGAAGCTACATGTTGCAAGGGACCAGGATACCAATGAGTGGTGTCTGAGCCACTATAGACTAGTAGAAGGTGTCAGAAGACGAACAGAAGTCCGATACCAGTTTCCGGCGGAAAACCAGTTTTCCGGCGCAAACCTTCAGACGGGCAAAACAAGTCATTTAATGGGTGGAGCGCACCCAGGATCGAACACTCGACTACTACCAAGTGTGGTAGTGTCACCAAGACTTGATCCAGCATGTCGGTGATAAGCCGGGAAAACTGCTACACGTGAAAAGACGAAATCTTTTCATTTTTAACAGTGAACTAGACCGAAGCTATAAGTCAACCAGAGCGGATTGTGGCCTCACACAAGTCTGACTAAATGGTCCAGATGGCTAGGATGACCCTATTAAGTGCAACCGGTTCTATGGACAGGAAGTACCACTACTAGATTTGTCTCCAAAAATCAAGTGCACGAACTAGACGGATATGTAACAAGATTCGGAAAGGCCAAAGTGCCAGCCAGACCACTTACTATGAGGAGGAGTTAAATTCACCAACTATACGGGACGGAGTAGTAATGATCCTAAACCAGTTGGCAAGAAGCCATCTGTTTGGAGGAGTTTGAACCAAGGACGCGACGCGACCGAGCACATGACTTCGAAACTTGACAGACCGAGAAATGCACTTGGTGCCTGGACTTATCTCGGATAGCCAACCGGTCTATCTCGGGTAGCCAGCCGATGATCTATTTTGGTACCAGTTCGGAAAGCCAACCGAACGGGCTGTTTGGCGCAAACGGGAGACCACCTCGGATAGTCTACCAAACTATTCTGGGATGAAAGTGATCTGTGATTGCCGAGAGGCGAAAGTGATCCGAAGCGAAGTTGAACCAAGTCCGGTACCACTACTGGCATGGACTATACCAAAACACCTACGAACTAGACGGCCGTCTAGTTGACTGAGCCAAGTCTACGAATGTGTTCCAGAGAGAGCTGGGAGCGGCAGGATGAAGAAGACATGGTCAGGAAGAACCAAACACCCCACTCACCAAAAATGGACCAACCTCCATCTGGACCACGGAAGCCAGCCGAGCTAACCAATCGGAAGAAGAACCGAAATATCTGAAACGCTGATACCGGATAGTCTACCGAATGAACATCAAATATTTATTAGTCACATATTTCTGAATCATGTATAAAAGGACAGTAGAGTAGAGTAGAGAGAGGAGCAGACTCCCCGGGACGGTGGCCTTACAAGCCATTGGTTCTAGTTAGTCGTGCTCTTGGACTGCTAGTCGCTACGCACACTTGTGCTTCACACAAAACTTGAATGATCAGATTGGATTGGATTTGAACCTGAACGGAATTGGACTCGCACGGACTTGATTGACTCGCACGGACTTGGACTCGCACGGACTTGTTGAAAGGAATTGGACTCACACGGACTTGATTGACTCGCACGGACTTGGACTCGCACGGACTTGAACCTGACTCGCACGGACTTGAACCTGACTCGCACGGACTTGAACCTGACTCGCACGGACTTGAACTATTTAAACCGATTGGACTTGAACTATTTGACCGAACTATTCCGCAACTTGAACTGAACGTTCCTGTGTGTGTGTGACCTGTTACCCCAGAACATTGACAAAAACCCTACACCGGTCTAAACCACCGTTACTTGCAATAAAACCCGCTTTCGAGCAAAAACCCCAACTTGTGTTGAATCAGACTTGCCAAACAGACCGTCCTGCTCCTTCAATCAGAAGTAGAGCCAAAGCCATAGCGCATTGAAAGAACTTGACTCATTTGGTCTATACAAGCCTAATACTTGGCTTTCACCCCCGGACAAACGCGTTCATCACCCAGTGCAGAGAGTGGTAGTTTTAGTGTTTAGTTTTGGTTTAGTTGGATATACTCCGTTGAAATGGGCAAGATGCGCTGACAGTGAATTGAGGCTAGCTAAGCTAAAGTATGGGCTAGCTTGAACGCTAACACACCACACCTAAAACCTAACACACCACACCAATCCCCTTATGATTATAACACTAAGACTAGCGCGTCTTCCTAGTGAGTTCGGGTCCCGAGTCGTAGTATGCGACTGCTGGTTTGATTCCCTAGTGCACTAGCGATGATTTATGGCCTCAACTATCCCAACAAACACTTCAATCTCTGAGCTAGCTCAACCGTTTGACCGAAACAAGTCTTTCCAAGGGATTGGAATGAACGGGTTGGGGTAAAAAGGGTTTTTACTAAGCGGACGTAGATTGCTACGTCGTCCTAGGCGAGGTGATAAAGCGTCTTCTGAAAACTTCCAGTTACGGACTATGCTGCGCCAGCTATTCTCTCCTCTATGACGATCCCAGATCAACAGATATTTGGGTGCCGACTTAGAACCTTGAATCTAAGCTCTTTTCCTTAACACTTGGGCTTATACTGGACCTAGAGGGTTCACTCAAGCTTCGTTAATCGGCCAATGAATCGACCAAGGAGTTCTACCAAAGTGCTGTGCTGGTCGTAGTCCGTTTTACGGGAGGCGTTTCCTAGTCACCCAATGCGTAGCCCTTGCGAAGTCCCCCACCAAGTCAATGACAACTCTCACACTTTCTCTTTGTGCGCTCGGTCCCGATTTATACGTGGAGGTCGTTGCCGCTCACAAGCTCCCAACGCGAGTCTTTGCTTATTAGTTCACACAGTTACTCGTGGATCCAACAACACTGATTCGATTTCTATAGACTTTACAAACGAAGAAGATACTTTATCTCCGCTAGCTAGGCCTGAGCACACCCTTATCGTCGTAACGATGAGCGGGGCATGAACTGGTCTTCAGCGGTATTTACATGTCCTTTTTATACTAGTTGAGAGAAAGAGATGAGGTAAAGTGAAATTAGTAAAAACTGGTCCGTGCAGCTCCGCTACGGCGAGCTAGCCGGTGCTATCGTGCGCTAGGCTTGCCAGACAGTCAGCTAGCTGACCATCTTGGGGGCCTAGGCTGGGTATATTGCCAATTCCGTACAGCTTTTACAGCTCCCGGAACCTCTGTATTTGCAAAACGACTCGGAAAAACCATTCCCGCCATCGTCTGCTCACCAATCCTCTCCCAACCTCCGTCTCTGCACGGACTGAACATCTAGCCGTTCAGCCATCGTGCCATCTCTTCTGCAATACATCTCTTTTGAGTTTGTTTGGTGCAGCTAGCTGCCTTCAAACGCGTCGCGTCGATCACCTGATCTGTCACTCGGCATATGCTCGTGCCGACAGTTTCTCCTAGCCGTCGCTATCGCCAGCTAGCCCGATAAACCCGAAGCTAGCACCAAGTTATTTATGGAACATGGCCCCTAGCTCAGTGCTATCCCGCTAGCTGCACACTAGCTATTCGTATGTCTCTCCTCTTTACGCTAGCTGGTAACTCTCGTTATCCTGTGCTCTCTGGAAGTCATCTATTGGCGCGCTAGCCCACACTATGAGGTACTAGACCATAGTAATCCTCCTTAATGCGTATACTCCCCTAGTGTAACGCTTGTTCACGCGCCTAGCACTAAGTTTGTACTACGGTCAGCAGCCGGAGCTCACTCTGACCCTCCTTTGTATCACCAAACAGAGTCCCAATAGGAATATTGCACCTATTAGAAAGCTAGCTTGTTACAACTCGAAGCCTAGTATGCCTTGCATTTAACTAGCGCTAAAAATCGCAAAATGCAGCTAGATGTTGGTACATTGTTGTTGCGCCGTTTCACCGTCTATCTCATTTCTAGCATTTTCCATCCGTGCACATAGTGAAGACCTTTCATCGGTAGATCATTTCTCCCTATCCAATGGTCCGGTCCGGGATGCAGGGACTGGGCTGGTCAAGCCGGAGGTTCTAGAGCATCTAGACTCCTCAGATGATCTCAGTGGACCCGCTGAATAACTGAAAGGTCTGGATTAGCAACCAGGCCGGTGCAATTCGTGTGCACGGCTTTCCGGCGGAAGGATGACGTTTCCAGCGGAAATGCAAATATACTCAAAACGGCCAGAAGGGTCATTCAAGATGACTTCCTTGAGCGGCCAACAACTACGAATCAACCCGGCAAGCGTTTCCGTGCCTGCCACATGAACAATGATTGCCTATTTTACTCATATCTGTTTACTGTATGTATATTCTCAAAGTAGTATAAAAACCCTGTAAAGAGCATGGTTCAGGAGTGCATTCTGCCTCCCCCAAACATCCTAGGCTTCGGCCATGGTCTGTTGAAGGTTGGTAGAGTGTTCTCACAGAGTTCATTCCCCCCTCCTGTATACTGGATAGCCCCGACCGAGAGGTCCGTGCTGGTCCTGAAGGGAGAAGAGTGTTCTCAGGTCGGCTCCACGGAGATTTGTGTTCATTACATCTCTGATTAGTGTCATTCTATAAATTTGGATTCAGTCGGCTGGATAAACCCTTTGTGGGAATCTAAGCTTCCTAAGTTCGACGTTGTTCGCTCGCAATTGACGTTCACGTATAAATTAAGAAATGTCCTGTGCTAAACACGCAGTCCTCTGTTGGATCTAAAGGCAGACCCCAGCAGTGTTCTGAAGAGTTGGAAACTTGTACCTTGCAACACTACTCCTTGCTATCTGCGGCAATCCGTGGGAGGGGCCATTTCTTGGACAAACTATATCTCGCAAACCTGCCCCTGAGGAGCCTACGCGCCACCCTTAGGTTGACCCTTATTTAACTATAAGGTTCCCCCCTTGATAGAACACGGTTCACCCCCTGGTTCACGTTGGCATTTGCATGGACTAGCATTTACTGCTGTTGCGTCGCATTCAGGACAAGCTTTGTCTCTGAAGTCTCCTTCAAACTATACAAAACCCCACAAAGATTCACATTGAAAGTCCAATCTTAGTCACATACTACGACGTAGACCCGAATTCAATAGGAACATTTTGGAGCGATAACCTAGTGTTGTTGTGTGTGTGTTGTGTTGAGTGGTTTAGTGTTGAGTTTCTTAGTGAGCTCTCCATTGCCCTAGCATTCGCCCCATCGCGTTGCCAAGCATCTCAGCGTCACGGTGCGCTTTGAAAAAGTGTGGGAGCGGCGCAAGCGGCTATCCCAATTGGGTCACATCACCGAAAATCTGGTTTCTATTTTTTATTTTCTATTTTGATCGCCACTCCGTAGTAACTCTGAGGGTTTTAGGGACAGTATGGAGCGAGATCGCACCATGAGACCATCAAAGCACTCATGCAAACACAAAATCCATTACAGTGCCACGTCTCACCAATGAAATTTTCTAGTGGGTCATGTCAGTCTGCTACATAAAAAACCAGGAGCAATATGCCCTAGAAACGGGCACTGCGAGCAATTTCCAGGAAATGTCACGGAATGTCACATATGATTTTGGTGATGGGAATGTCACGTTAAATTCGAGAAATATGTTCTGGCGTACGTCCCTCGACCGTTCTTCCCCTGAATTTTTGTGGAGCATTATGAATACTATAGAAGTGCCTGTGGAGCATCACAGAAAAATCCGTTGGTCGAAGGTAGGGCTATAATGAATTTTGGTTCAGGATCAGTGGTCTAATGGCTTCGGGGTGCAATCTCTTTCAATACTGCAAGGAAATCCCTCAATATTTTTTGAAAGTCTACAATGGGGAGGCCATTGGCTTCATTTCCGGTACTTCCGAAGGTATTTCACCATCGATTTTGCACTTCTAGAACATTTTGCACTGCTAAGTGAGTACTAGTAAAGGTAGGAAAGACTCATGGTGGATCGTCCACGCCTGTCTGCGGGATTATTATTATTTTTTCACGGAGACTCACGTTGTCCAGGAATGATGGAGCATCAGCTATTTCAAGATGAATCAAGCACAGCAGAGGGGAGATGAACCTCAATTTCCCAAGCATCTTTGAGTACTATAAAGTCCAGGTGATTTACAAATGCATCAACCTTTTCCAACATGCCCCGTCAACCAGCTATAGCCCAAGTTTATCTGAAGGACATCTCGAAATGTGTGGCTATCGTGGCCAACACATCTGATGTCCTTGTGGACACACTCAAAATCACTGGCATGGAGGCCATTTTGAATACCATGCAGTCACTTTTGACATTGGCTCAGGTGTGTTCCCACTACTTGTGATCCATGTTGAAAATAGTTCTGAGCTAGTGATGTTGACTATCAAACAAGATAAAAATGAGTGTGTTGAGTTGATAGAACAAACTCACGAGTTGCTCAATGCAATTATCACCATGTATATCAAGTCCGACACTGGGGCTGAATTGCCACCAAGCACATTGAATCAGATTGTAAAATTCACTGAGTACTTCTATACCCTTAACCCATTTATATTTCTCATTGAAGGATTTAGGACCCTCCACAAAATTCATTGTCGAGGCTCCCCGGACTGAGGAAAGCAGGACAACACAGCCACCAATAGTGGCACAATCCTTCTGGCGTGACTTTTATCAAATCTTCCATAGACCGGATAGACACTGATAGACCCGGATAGACACCGGGTTTTTTCCTGATGAGTATCTAGAGTGAAGCACAAATATACATTCGCGAATATGAATATTCATCAAAGTTGGAGAAGTGATATTCACATTCGTACAAGTATTGATGGCGAATATGCATTGATTAGTAAGCAGTATTCGCGAATACTCGTGAGTGGCAACTATTCACATTCAGCAAGTTTGAATACTCATTAGTTGTGAGTTATTCACGAATACCATGCACATAGAGTTCAAATTCAGCTATTGAACTACGAGCTGTCGAGTTGTTGTCTTCAACAACAAACTCCCTGTCAGCCTCCCTTATCCGAGGTTGCTCTACTACACTATTTTGACCAAATGTTCATGCCATGTCACCTGTCACCACAGGTGTTCACTCGGCTTGGTGTTCATTCCTCGGCAATCACCCAAAATTACCATAAATAGATGGCCAGCAAGTGCCGGCCGACATCTTTTGACATTTTTTACCCCTATTTGAGCCCAATGATGCCGTTACATGCACTAAATTTGTTCAGTTTACCACCCTCTGTCACCCATCACTCGGACATTTGATTAAATACTATAGTATTCCACGGTGATTAACCGAGGATTACCCGACGAATATTCGCGAATATCAACTTCTCCAAAACCTGATATTCGCATTCACGTGAATAGCACTGCCACCTCAATTCACGAATACAAATATTCGTGATTCGCGAATGGCTTGGCACAAATATTCGTGATATTCGATACTTGTGCTACACTCTATGAGTATCCGTGGCCGCCGCACCACTGCATATCATCTAACCACACAATACATCTCCTCCATGTGGCTGCGAATTAGATATCACAGCATCTCAAAGTTGATGTCAGACCTGGTGGAATCCAGTACTTATTGATACACAACCTCACACTTTCTGAATTCTTTACTCTAGTGAATTGGGAGGGAAGCCCAAATCTCAGGCCTCGATTGGGATGGACGCCGTCACCGTCTTTACGGGTGGGACGGGGCCCGTAAGCGGGGTGCTGTGCTGTCCCGTCATGCGTCTGGCAAAATGCATGAACAGCACGGGGACAGGTGGCCGTCTACGGCCGTAGACGGCTTTCCAGCACTTACCGAGTGTTTTCGCGCTGGAATTGTCTCCAATTTAACAAAATTCACTCTCTGATAATCATGAACAGTTTAGCAATCATGAATACTTGCAGGATGCCCTCCACTAAGGGGTTGAAAATGCATTTGCGACAAGAAATGCTCACGTGCACACGATCAAGTCCTTTTCAACAATGGTTGAAACTTCCTCAGAAAGCAAAGTGAGTGCTCCCAACCTCTCTTGGTTTATTTTGGGCCACTCACCGAACAATATAGACCCTCGAATACCTTTATTTCAGGCTCAGATGGGAGAATTGATCCCCCCACCGCCACCCCGTTAATCTGCGATGGACGGCCGGCTTTTTGCGGTACCGTCCCGCAAGTGCTCGAAAACAAGACGGTAGACGGCTGTGTCTTTGACGGCCGTGCCCGTTTACGGGACAGTGATCATCCCTGGGCCTCAAATAGCAGTCATAATCCCTCAGTACAATGTATGTACTATTCCGCCTTTGTTGCCACTCAGAATAGTGAAAATCATATCATCTACTTATGTGATGAACAAGATGTGCTTTGCACAGACCAACCAACATGTTCTGAAACAAAAGTCTCGTGGGGCGCGTCATGTGCTACCACTTTATGTAGTGCATAAATAAATATGGTTGCTTGTATGTTGTCCCAGCACTTGGGTGGGAATATAAAACAGCTTTTGAGTGGTTCATGTGGTGATTCCTTGGATCTGAATGGTGTTGAAGTGGCTGAGCAAAGAAGAGTTGCAGACAATGTCAACAAATGATATACAGACAAGTACCTACATAGGTTGCCCGGTTTGCCCTATACCTAGACTGCATTGCATATTTTTGGAGGATCTAGTGGAATATCAAAGACAGATCTAGATGTATTTGGATGGATCATCAGACCTACACAGCAGAAGAAAAGATGAACAGTATCCAATGAGAGCAAAAGTTCCCAAGACCCCGAATGTATAAAGCCTGCAAGGATCCCACCTGACACAACCCTTTCCCATCATGCCTCATCAACAAACCATGATTGAAGTCCGCTTGGAGAATATTTCAAAATGTGTTACCATCACGGTCAACACACTCAACGTCCTAGTCAACACGTTGAAGATCCCTGGGCTGGAAGCCATGGTAAATACCACACAGTCGCTTTTGAAATTTGTTCAGGTATATTCCCAAAATAAATTGATCAGCATGGCTCTCAGATGTTGCCCTAGACCATCAAACAAGACAAAAATGAGTGTGCTGAGTTGATGGAGCAGACTCACAACATCCTCAATGCAATTATTGGTGTCTATGTCAAGTCAGACACCGGTATCGAACTACCACCCAGCACATTGCATGAAATTGCAAATTTCACTCAGTAACCCTCCACTCCCATACACATGCACATGGCTCACACAACACATTTAGGACCCTCCACAAGATTTATACATTTATTGAGGCCCAGCAAAGTGGCAGCAAAGTCAAGAAGTTCTTCCGAAAGGGGGAATTGAGTGGGCTGCTAAAGGATTGCAAGACAGGATTGCAACGGGGACTTGTGTTCTTTCAGGCAAGCACTGCACGTATGAAAGTAAATCTACCCACTCAAGGTGGTTTGCAGGTTAAATCCTCAGATATCATGTCCACTGCCAGAGAAATGGAAGAACAGGCCCAGATCAGACATCAGGAGGTGCTGAATGCAATTGAGACAATATCCAGTTCAGACTCAGCATCATCTGTATGTGAGGATATTTGTTGATAAGAGCGATAATAACAGACACACAGATTAGCTGGATGTATTCTGGTTCATATGCAAGGTGATCCCCAATAACTTTGGTCCTTTTGTGTCAATGCTCATGGATATCATAGCTCCAACTCCATCTCAATGCTGCCAGCAGAACCCAAAATATTCCATGGCCGTGAATCAGAGCTTGCTGATATCCTCAAACATTTTGAACAAAGCACTCCGAGGATAGCCATTCTGGGTGCTGGTGGCATGGGAAAGACCAGTTTGGCACAAGCTCTCTTACATCATGAAGAAATTGTTATCAAATACCAGGGAAATCGGTTGTTTGTTGCCTGTGACACTGCAGTAAGCAAGGTGGAAATTGCAGGTCTTATTGGGGCTCATCTCGGAATGAAACCTGGGAAAGACTTGACTCGAGCAGTGCTCTACCATCTTTTGGAGGGGTCACCCACTTTGCTGATTCTTGATAACCTCGAGACTGTCTGGGAGCCAGCGGAATCTCGCAAAGAAGTTGAGGAGTTTCTCTCCCTGCTCACGGATATAACTAGTCTTGCGTTGATGGTGTGTATTCTCATTTCTTCTTGTGTACTTGTTTTGCTCATGAAGTCCAAGATTACAATGCGAGGAGCAGAAAGACCCTCCAAAGTGCAATGGACACGGCCATTCCTGCCCCCTCTGGAGCCTTTGGCACAAGAGGCGGCACGCAAGATTTTTATTGATATCGCAGAAGATAGACACCCAATTGCCGAAGTTGATCAAGTCTTGAGCCTTACAGACAATATGCCACTTTCAATCAACCTTCTTGCTCATGCAGTGGATGTGGAGGGCACCACTGCAATCCTGTTGCGCTGGCAGAGGGAGCATACCTCAGTCATATCAGAGGGTTATGACCAAAGATCCAATCTTGAATCATCTATCTCACTTTCACTTGAAAGTCCTAGAATCACGTCCACACCTCACTCCCAGGAGCTTCTGAGTCTCTTGTCAATCCTTCCGGATGGGCTCTCAGATGTAGAACTGAAGCAAAGCAAATTTGCAATTCAGGATATCCTTGATTGTAGAAGGGCCCTGCTTCGCACTGCTCTGGCTTACCTTGATGGCCACAAGCGGCTCAAGGCTCTGATACCAATCAGAGAATACATGGTAAAATTCCGGCCACCAACAGATGAAATGATTGGACCCCTTTTCAAACACTTCCAGGAGGTCCTGCAAGTGTATGCAGTTGATTTGGGAAAACAATCATCAGCCCTCTATGTTGAACGACTGAATTCAAATTATACCAATATTCCAAACATTATCCAGAATGGACTACACCCAGGGCACCCCAATCTAGCGGATAGCATCTCCTGCACATCTCACTTCATGCGATTCAGTGGAAATATTGGTAAAGGTGCAATACCTTTGGTGGATAAGGTACTCGCCCTCCTCCCGCACTCAGAGGACCATCAGGCCAAAGCATCCTTCACTGTTAGGTTACTTAGTAGCCAGAGATTCTATTCAATCCCCCATCCTGAGGCACTGATTGCTCAGACTTTGGAGTGGTTGAAGACTTTGGATGATCCTGATTTGGAAGGTATGTTCACTTTCTCTGTTTAACCATGATGGGTACTGACAAAGATACCGTAGCCACCTTTTACACTCGTTTAGGCAACTATTACTCGAAGCTTGATATCCCCACTGCTCTGAAATATTGTCAAATGAGCCTCTCCTTGGCCAAGTCACATGGAAATATCGAAGAACAATCTGCAGCCTTAGATCGGCTTTCATGGATTGAATGGCAAACTGGTGACTATATCACTGGCCGGACCTATGCACAGGAGGCACAGAGACTTGCAAAGATGTCTGGGAATTTACAACACGAGGCACACGGATTATCCACTGAGGCTTTGTGCTGCCAAATGTTGGGTGATTATCGTGAATGCATCTTTCTTGTCAAAAGGGCCACTGCTCTCCTAGAGCTGTGTGGTCTGTCCCAGGGGGACTTGAATCATGCCCTGATGAACTGCCAGGCAGAAGTTCATGCATACAAATCAGAGTATGCTGATGCTCATAACCTCTGTAGACAACTCCTACAGACCTATCAGGGGGGGGTGTTGAATTATGAGGGTCTTTCCTTGATAAATATTGCTGGAGTTGAGGTCCCCATGGGAGTTTCATGTGAAGTGATCCAGGAGAAAATATGTGCATCACAAACCATTTTCAACAAAATTGGCGGACAAAAGATGATGTTGACCGCCTGTGATATGGTTCAAGCCGATCTGAATCTCAGAGAAGGAGATATGTCATGCTCCCTGTTTTGCAAATGTCTCAAAACTGCCAGGTTGGGACAGTTTCCTGAGCTCGTAAGTTACTGTCTGGAGAGACTAGCAGATGTCACTCGCTGGAGCCCACACCATGATCCCTCATGGAGTATAATCCTACTTGCACACTCCCTTAGGGTAAAGGAGAAGCTCGGAATTTACAAGGCTTTGCAATTCATTGGAGATGTCCACCTCATACAGAACGATGAAGTCAGCGCTGTCAGCCTGTTCACTGTTGCCTTGGATGGATTTACCTACATGGATGTCCACCGTAGCAGGGCAGAGTGTATCATTCGACTTGGGGACATTGTTAAGAAAAATGGTGATGCGCTGAAGGCACTGGAACTGTGGGAAACTGCAAAGCCACTCTTTGAGTGCTCATCACAAG
Organism: Mycena metata; assembly: GCA_029378385.1. Lineage (NCBI taxonomy): Eukaryota > Fungi > Basidiomycota > Agaricomycetes > Agaricales > Mycenaceae > Mycena > Mycena metata. The sequence goes on from JARKIB010000209.1 coordinate 73,230, forward strand.
CCCAGAGAGTTCAGGACATTGATGAGAGGGTTGGTGATATCAGTGAGGAGACAAAAGAGCAGCACCGAAAGAATTTGGCTCAGTTGGCTGAGCTCAATGTTCCTACAAGGAAGGTGGAGGAAGTGGATAGTGATACTGAAGAGCTTGGGTTGGAGGAAGAACAGATCAAGTTGATTGCAGTCTGAGTTTCAAACCATTATATGCAGTCCTAGCCTCTTTTGTTTTATGTACTCCCTGTGTTTGTTGTTTGTTTGAAAATCTATTTATTTACAGCTGTTTGCAAATCTAATGGCACTACCCCTATTTTTTTGAAGAAAGAGCATATTGAACCCTACCGGGTTTTTAGCTCATTACTCCCTCATTGTTGAACCGATTGACATAATTCTGGGTGGGTAAGAGGAATGCTGTTCCGTTCCGGGGTACTTGGGTTATCTGTTTATACTTTATCCACCCGTCTCGAGCGTATCAGACGGCAGGTCTCTTCAGAACAGTGTAAAACTATACGGACGGCTATAGCAATTCCATTCGTAGCCTGGTTTCTCTGTTGGTGAACGCCCTGAAACGGAGTTACTTCCGTTTCGAAGATTCGGGGGTGAAGTGTGCAAATTGAATGGGGGAAATGGTATGAATATGTAGGATAGGCCTTCCATATACGATGTGGCGGGTTCCTCGCAAGGATATGCGTTTGAACTCCGAATATGAACAGTTGCACGAAGCCAAGTTAGGCTACTGGCTGTTTGGTGGTGTGCCGCATAATGACTCGCTGTGTCAATCTCCATGCGCTCCCTGTGTTTGAAGGGGCTGACAGTCGATTCAGACTTGCCTCGTGCCATCTCCTTTTCCCATTTGGTCACCCCATTTCCCAAGAGCCCACTCCGTATGCCGGTCCGCCTCCGTATTGAATTTAGTTGTGCTTCCGTTTCCAGACTGGAGTCCGAATTATAGGTGAACAATGCATCCCCGAATCACGGTCAAATGGTGCAGCTGGTAGCACCTGCGGTTGAATTGAGAACAATTTCTTGACCTACTCACCGCAGGACCTCCATTCGATGCGGGGTTTGGCCTTCCCACAATCTGTCTATAGCTTTTTATGAGTTAGCTTCCCGTTTTGCTTATTGGAATCATGGCCGGGTGGTGCAATGGTAACACGCGCAATCTACTTGAATCTCCCAAGTTTTCGTTTGCAAGTTCCTCGTTTGATTCGGGGTCCGGCCTTGGGCGTGAAAGTCGGGTTTTTATTTAATTCATGTCCGTATCGGTTTTGTCCATTTGTGGGGGCTCTCCACCCTAATCATGGCCAGGTGGCGGAGTGGTAACGCATGCGAGACAAATACAGTGCCTGCAATGTTTCCTCACAAGGTCTCCATTCGATTCAGGGTCTGGCCTTGTGGAATGGTGTGAGTCTTTTTTATTCAGAGGTTCTTGGATACAGAGTCGCAATTGTGAAAGCTTGTTTTTCCTCCATTTGGCTGCGTTTGGAGCGCATCACAAAGTGACAGCTCACAACGGTGACACTCACATTTTGGGCTGGAAAATGCAAAAAAAATGCAATCTGACACTTGTCGGACGTCCATATATGGAGATTTTGCATGATCCTATACTTTAAAACACGAAGAGCACTGCCACCACGTGAAAATCATGTGATATAAGTCACATGCTTCTTCCCACGAGATCTCCGAGCGTTAGCGAGGGCCAAAACAGGCGAGCTTGGAGTCCACTGTGTCTTTGTGAGCACAGATTATGCAGCAAAACACCCGCCAAAGGTGGGTCCCCTCAACTTGTTGCCGAGAAATGAACACTTGGTCAAAATGATACAGTACTCTAACATGTACATGCAGCTCAAATGCAGCGTGGGTTTACACCTGAACTGTTCATATCACAGCCAGGGTTAAGCCCGAATCTTCCTTCCCTCTGCTTGTAAATAGGGGCCCCATCACGGTAACCCCGGCCCGAGGACAGATTAAGCAAGGACAAGCCACCAATAATGGCACGATTGTTCTGGCGTGACTTTTGACGAATATTAATATTTCTGCCTCAAGCCATGTCAACGCTAATGAACGACGACCTAGGACTCGATCCCAGCGACCCTCCCGACCTGCTCCTCCACAACCACTCCCAGCACAACATGCAGGCAAGCGATGACGACTCGAGTCCCAGCGTGCCATGAGACTAGTCTTGGTAACCAACCTTTTTATTGAACCAGCCCAAGAAATGCTGCATGTATTGATAAATTAAAGGTAGGAATGGCTCGGTGGTGGATGGTCCACACCTGTATGTTGTAGACATGTTATCTCCTGTATTGAGCAGGAGGAGCCTGTTCAAATCAGGCCCGAGCCATGTGATTTCTGGTGTAAATGTTTTTTCTTTGGGAAGGAAATAGATAATGCTGCATGTGTTGATATTTTTTATTTGACATTAAATTTGGGGTAGGAAAGGCTCAGTGGTGGATGGTCCACACCTGTATGTTGTGTTGTAAGTCAGTTACCTCTTATTATGCAGGAGATACCTGTTCGAATCAGGTCTGAGCCATGGGGCGAAGTCATCATGTTCATCAACTTTTTTATTGAACCAGTTGCAAGAAATACTGCATGTATCAGCATTGAATTAGAGTTAGGAAAGGCTCGGTGGTGGATGGTCCACACCTGTCTTCTGAGAGAACGTGAAAATCGATTTAAGCCGGAGAAGCCTGTTCGAATCAGGCCCGAGCCATGGGGTGCTCTACTTCGAACTTTTTATTAAACTGGGCCAAGAAAGTGCAGCATGTATTGACCTTAAATTAGACATAGGAAAGGTTCGGTGGTGGATGGTGCACACCTGTGCTCTCTGGGTCTCTGGGCTTCTAGATTTAAACAGGAGAAGCCTGTTCGAATCAGGCTCGAGCCATGGAGCAGCAAAAGTTCAACTATCTTGTTGAATCAACCCAAGCAAATTTTACATGAATCAGCTATGAATCAGAGGCAGGAAAGACTTGGTAGTGGTCCACACCTGTATGTTGTAGATCGCTTTCCTCTTACTATGCAGGAGGAACCTGTTTGTATCAGGTGCAAGCCATGACAATGCTAAATCAACCTTTTTGAACTAGTCTCAAGAAAAAGCTACATGTATTGACCTTGAATTAGAGGTAGGAAAGCCTCAGTGGTGGATGATCCACACCTGTAAGTTATGCATGGGTTTCCTCACATTAAGCAGGGAAAGCCTGTTCAAATCAGGCCCGAGCCATGAAAGCTTTGATCCACAACCTTTTTATTAAACTGTTCCCAGGAAATGTGTCATGTATTGAGCTTAAACTAGAGGAGGGAAAGACTCGGTGGTGGATGGTTCACACCTGTATGTTGTAGTCAAATGGTATCTCTTCAAGCAGGAGAAGCCTGTTCGAATCAGGCCCAAGCCATACAGTGTTCTCATCAGTCAACCCTTTTATTGAACCGACCCAAGTAATGCTGCTGCATGTATTGACTTCAAATGAGAGGTAGGAAAGGTTCGGTGGCGGATGGTCCATGCCTGTGTTCTGTGGAAGATCAGTGATAGATTTAAGCAGGGAAAGCTTGTTCAAATCAGGCCCGAGTTGTTGGGTGGCGTGAGTCGACAACTTTTTTTATTAAACTGTTCCCAGGAATGTATTGAAAGGTAGTAAAGGCTCGGTGGTGGATGGTTCACACCTGTGTTCCATGGAGGTGCTCTAAAAAATATCAGCAGGGAAGCCTGTTCGAATCAGGCCCGAGCCATGGAACACCAAGACGTGACTATGTCCAACATTTTGTTAACCCAGTCCCAGGAAAGTGCTGTGTGTATTGACCTTGAGGTTGAAGTAGGAAAGGCTTGGTGGTGGATGATCCACACCTGTGTTCCATGTGATGCCTCTAGGAGATATCAGCAGGGAAGCCTGTTCGAATCAGGCCCGAGCCATGGAGCGACTGTGAAGGTTCAACTTTTTCATTGAGGTTGCAAGAAAATGCTTTGTCTATTGACCTTGAATTAGAGGTAGGAAAGGCCTGGTGGTGGAGGTCCACATCTGTGTGTTGTAGGTCACTCACCTCTCATTATGCAGGAGAAGCCTGTTCGAATCAGGTCCGAGCCATAATCTGGGTTCAGTGTTTTCTATTGAGCGGGCCCAGCAAAAGTTGCATGTATTGACCTTGAGTTTGAGGTTCGAAAGGCTCAGTGGTGGATGGTCCACACCTGTATGTCATGGAGACTAATCCTCATGATAATCAAGCAGGAGAAGTCTGTTCGAATGAAGCCCGAGCCATGGAGCGACCGTGACGGTTCAACTTTTTCATTGAACCATTCCCAAGAAGTGCTGCATGTATCAGCCCTGAATGAGGTAGAAAAGGTTCGGTGGTGAACGGTCCACACCTTGTGTTCTATATCTTGATTTCTTCTTTAGATATCAGCAGGGAAGCCTGTTCGAATCAGGCCCGAGCCATGGGAATTTCTCTTGCAAATGGTTTTTTTTTGGGAAGGAAACAAACAATGCTGCATGTATTGACCGTGAGGACAAGGTAGGAAAGGCTTGGTGGTGGATGGTCCATGCCTGTGTTCTGTGTGGTAGTTTGATGGGATATGCAGGAAGCCTGTTCAAATCAGGTCCGAGCCATTCTTTGGTTTTGATAATCAATGCTTTTTAATCAAACCACTCCCAGGAAATGCTGTGGGCAAGAATGCTCTGTGTATCAACCTTGAACTGGAGGGAGGAAAGGCTCGGTCGTGGGTGGTCCATACCTGTGTTCCGTATGTGTTCTAGACCAATCAGCAGGTAAAGCCTGTTCGAATCAGGCCCGAGCCATGGGTACTTCTCCTGGGACCGTTTCTTTTTCGGGGAAGGCAACAGCTAATGCTGCATTTATTGACATTGAATTTAGGGTAGGAAAGGTTCGGTGGCGGATGGCCCACACTTGTATTCCATAAGACACCCTCTGGGAAGTGTCAGCAGGAGGAGCCTGTTCGAATCAGGCCCGAGCCATGGGGTGATTTCCGATTACTTGAACCTTTTTATCAAACCGTTCCCAGAAATGCTGCATGCATTAACCATGAATGAAATGTAGGAAAGGCTCGATGGTGAATGGTTCACACCTGTGTTCTGTATTCATAAGGACTCCGATATTCAAGCGAGAACTTTGTAAGCCTGTTCGAATCAGGTCTGAGCCATAGTGCGTTGCCCTCAATCAACCTTTTTCATTGAACTAGCCCAAGAAATGCTGCTTGTATTGACTTCAAACAAATGAGAGGTCGGAAAGGCTCGGTGGTGGATGGTTCACACTTGTATTCTGTGCTTGAGTTTGATGATATAAGCAGGAGATGCCTGTTCGAATCAGGCCCGAGCCATGAGCCGTCAGCGTTATGTTACCTTTTTGTTGACCCAGTCTCAGGAAAGTGCTCTGTGTCTTGATGGCGAGGGCGAGATGGGAAAGGCTCGATGGTGGATGGTCCACACCTGTATGTTATTATGGTGCTAACTAGGTTTGTCAAGCAGGGGAAGCCGGTTCAAATCAGGCCTGAGCCATGAGCACGCAGTTAATCAACCTTTTTATTGAACCATTCCCAAGAAATGCTGTGTGTATTGACCTTCCATTAGAGGCAGGAAAGGCTCGGTGGTGCCTGGTCCACACCTACAAATTACAACCAAGGGATTTGTTGTATTGAGCAGGACAAGCCCGTTCGAAATCAGCCCCGAGCCATGATGTTGTGTCGAGTCCAACTTTTTTATCCAACTGGGCCAAGAAATGCTGTATATACTGGCTTTGAATTGTAGGTATGAAAGGCTCGGTGGTGGACGGTCCACACCTGTGTTCCATGGGAAGATGTTCTAGAAGATATCAGCAGGAGAAGCCTGTTCGAATCAGGTCCGAGCCATTGAGCGACAGTGAAGGTTCAACTTTTTCATTGAGGTGGCAAGAAAATGCTGCACATATTGACCTTGGATTAGAGATAGGAAAGGCTCGGTGGTGGATGGTCCACACCTGTATGTTATGCAAACTAATCCACATGCATCAAGCAGGAGAAGCCTGTTCGAATCAGGCCCGAGCCTTTGGCAAGATTTCCAACACTTTTTTTCCCCCAAAAGTGTAGACTGTTTTGACTGCAAGCAATTTGTTGGAGTACCCTTCCGAGTTCATTTATTCACTACTGAACTACATACTAAGGGAAATCTGCAGAAGTCTGAACATTTAATTGAGTCAAAATTATTGCATCCCTGTAGATGTCGGACCTGTCGACATCGCGCGGTGCCCCTAATCGATGACAGGAATATTCCACCTGCCAGTCACATGGTATAAAGAGGCGCGCCAAAGAACGCAGGGCTGAGCTCTGAGTCTCTGACAGTGACACCCTTTCCGCGCCGCATCACGTGATCGTGTTTGCTGACCCTTTCTTCCTCTTCCAATTGAATGCGGGCATCCGTTGCACACGTTGGACTGCGATGACTGCAAACTTGTGAATCGGCCGAGAATTGGTCGAGAACGAAGGCAAAGAAGAGCGCGAGTGGCGTTCGGAGATAAGAAATGATTGATTCTCACCCACCTACCGGGAACAAACGGAGCACAGCTTCTCATGAACACATCACCCTGCCTCAAAATTTGATGGACAACATTGACATACATCATACTCCATTCTAAGGTAGCCGCCATCCACCCTCGACAAACGTCACGTGATATTTCCTATTCCGGCGAAAACCTCTCTGCAACAATATGCAGCGTGAATTGGGTCAAACCCTTCGACCAAGTTCAAGATATTCCTTATAAATGTTTTATAGGCATGATTCTTGTAGCATAATGGGCACGAGGAATATCTAGTTACAGATTGATCCAACACCCGATTTACCATCAATAATGATGGCCTGACGAGGCTTGCTGAAACTTTTGTAACTACATTGCACAGGAGGGTCGGCCGGACCACATTTTTTTCTACAAATGAAATAGATGGATTCAAGGATATTTGTCGAGACGATTTCCCATATCTTTCCTTGTTCCTCCAATATTAATTACTTTTCACCGTTACACCCAATAAGGAAATCACACGTGACGTTCGTCGAGGGTGGATGGCGGCTACCTTACAAGTACCAAATCACGTAGTGCCGGAACATAGGGACTTATATTTTCCAAATGGCCCACTAGCCCGACTGGCCCAATACCCAGTCGCTAACAGTAAGGTGTTGTTTCCACAGAACATTTTTTATGAACCCCCCCAAAAAAGGGCCAAGGATTCTGTATTATGTCAGTCTTGGAGACAGAGGTAGGAAAGGCTCGGTGGTGGATGGTTCACACCTGTATGTTGTAATCGAATGGAATTTCTTCAAGCAGGAGAAGCCTGTTCGAATCAGGCCCGAGCCATAGTGTCATCATAGATCAGCCTTTTTTTATTGAACCAGCCCCAAAAAATGCTGCATGTATCAGCCTTGAAGGAGAGGTAGGAAAGGCTCGGTGGTGAATGGTCCACACCTGTGTTCCATATGTCAGCCGCTTCCGCGGGATATTAGCAGAGAAGCCTGTTCAATTCAGGCCCGAGCCATGCTCGTGATTTTTTCTTTTGGAAGAAACAGCTAATGCAGCATGTATTGAGCTTAAACTAGAGGACGGAAAGGCTCGGTGGTAGATGGTTCACACCTGTGTCCTGTATTCATAAGGACTCCGATATTCAAGCGGGAACTTTGTAAGCCTGTTCGAATCAGGCCCGAGCCATACCGCGTTAAGATTGTTCAACTTTTTTGAACCACTCCCAGGAAATGCTACATATATTGACCGTGAATTAGAGGTAGGAAAGGCTCGATGGTGGATGCTCGAGCTCTACACCTGTATGTTGTAGTCCAATTGCTTCTCATCAAGCGGGGAAAGCCTATTCGAATCAGGCCTGAGCCATGGGGGGATTGTTACTTCAACCTTTTTATTGAACCGGCGTAAGAAATGCTGTGTGTATGGGCCTTGAATTAGAGGTAGGAAAGGCTTGGTGGTGGATGGTCCGCACCTGTGTTCCATGAATGTACAAAGTAGTACTGAAGATTTTCAGCAGGAGAATCCTGTTCGAATCAGGCCTGAGCCATGAGACCAGTCTTGGTAATCAACCTTCTTATTAAACTAGTCCCGAGAAAGTGCAGTATGCATCAGCCTTGAGTTTAGGGTAGGAAAGGCTTGGTGGTGGATGGTCCACACCTGTGTTCCGTGGGATGTCTTGAAGATATCAACAGGAGATGCCTGTTCGAATCAGTACCAAGCCATGAGCACCAAGACCCCCGTTCAACCTTTTTGTTAACCCAGTCTCCCAAAATGCTGTGTGTATTGACCTTGAAGAGAGATAGGAAAGGCTCGGTGGTGGATGGTCCATACCTGTGTCCTGTGCAAAACCCATGTTGTATCTAAGCAGGAGAAGCCTGTTCAAATCAGGTCTGAGCCATAGTGCGGGGTCCTCAGTCAACCTTTTTTATTGAACAGATCCGAAGACAATGCTGTGTGTATTGACTGTGAGGATGAAGTAGGAAAGGCTTGGTGGTGGATGGTCCACACCTTGTGTTCCATATCTTGATTTCTTCTTTAGATATCAGCAGGGAAGCCTGTTCGAATCAGATGTGAGCTATCAAGTGTTGTTGTCAATGTTCATTAACTTTTTTTATTAAACCAATCTCAAAACAATTCCAATTACAGCCATTTGCGGAACTTAGGGCGCGGGCTGTTTTTTTTTTTTTTTTTTTTCACAATTTTCAACGAGAATGGTTATTTTGAGCTCAGTTCTTGGCCGTTTGCCTTAGGAAGATGCTCATTCTGTCCGCAATGAAAATGCGGAGGGCACCACGATCTTTATTTTCGCTGATGCAATCAGAATTGCCTTATTGGGAAAATATCGGCCTTTTTGTACAGAATGATGAGTGTGATAGCTATAGGTATCCAACTGACTTAGAATTTTGAGATGATGGTCTTGGGTGTATTACAGAGGGCTGGAAATACTGGTATCTTTCATATCGTATCTATTTCCTATATACAAGGTACTCAGATATCCCTCACCATGAGAATGCAGAATACCGGTGAACTAAAGCACATATTGAAAATACCGGTATCTCTAGCCCTCAGTAATACTTATAAGTAGTCTAGTTTTAGTTGCTCTGTGTTAGCCGTAGGTCGCGCTTCGGTGATATCAAACATCACGTGCCTGTCAAACACGACCATCTTTTCACCGCACGTCCAGTGGTGCATGCGACGGCGCGCAGTTCTGTGCCGGTTCTCTTGCTTCTTCTACTCCAAATATTGTCTCTCTGCCGTGCCTTCAAGTTTTACTCTGAATGGGCTTTGCATTGGCCCGTAAAATCTGCCTTGATGTCATCCCCAATTTCGAGCCGCATCACTACCAGATTGACGGAATTTACAAGGTTCTGGATAGTGTAGACTTTGTAGCTGTTACACCGACCGGTTCTGCCAAGACGGCGTACCTTTTCCTGTTAATTGTCGTCAGGATTACCATCTCAAAGAACTATTGTGACGTCCCGGGACCGCTTTTTCGGTGCAGCATAATTAAAGACTTTCTTTGGGGATTTGCTGCCGAATTCTATGGTGCCGCAGAAGTGGGATTCAACCACTGGACCCGTGAGGCTATCTGGGGAAGCCGACTGCGGGTAAGCACAGGAGGCGGGTCCTTAACCATGGAATTGGGCAGGCTGTGTGTTGCGGGGGTCGTAGGATTGTCCCAGGTGACAACCCAGTCGGATTGAGCCATAGAAAGGGTGAGCAGACGCGACTGGACGCGATGTAGTAGACACGACGGGGAATGTCACATGTGACCTATCCGTTTTGGGACTGACCTAATCCGGAAGGCCGACCTACGGCTTTTGATGTGCGAGTGGAATCAGACCATTTATTTTTTGGTTTTTTTTTTTTTTTCAGAAAAACTAAGCTGATCATTTGGTCTGACTAGGGAGACTAACTTATAAGGATGTTGTATCAAATTTATAGGTCAATCTGACCACAACACAGAGGATGCGACAAGTTCTTTACAAAACTACCGATATTTGCCTACTAAGGCAAGTATGATCGCATCAGGAAAAATGAAGATTGTGGTGCCCTCCGCATTTTCATTGCAGACACAATGAGCGTATTCTTAATGCAAACGGACAAGAATTGAGCTCAAAATAAGCATTCTCGTTGAAAAGTGTGAACAAAAAAAAAACACCCCGCGCCCTAAGTTCCGCAAATGGCTGTAAATCAGCCTTAAGTTTGGGGTAGAAAAGACTCGGTGGTGGATGGTTCACACCTGTATGTTATGGAGCTGATCCTTGCAATCATCAACCAGGAGAAGCCTGTTCGAATCAGGCTGGAGCCATAGAATTTGAATCATCTGGTCACACCTTTTTTTGTTTTTTTGTTAAACCATTCCCAAAAATGCTGCACATATTGACCGTGGATTTGAGGTAGGAAACGTTCGGTGGTGGATGATCCTTACCTGTGTCCTGTATGTATTCCAGACCATATCAGCAGGTAAAGCCTGTTCGAATCAGGCCCGAGCCATGAAGGAAGCCGAACAGGATTTTTATTGAACTGACCCTAGAAATGCTGTTTGTATTGACCTTGAATTAGACATAGGAAAGGCTCGGTGGTGGATGGTCCACACCTATATGTTATAGTCAGATGATCTCTTGCATTAAGGAGGGAAAGCCTGTTCGAATCAGGCCTGAGCCATAAAAGTAGAACCATGTGGTCATATGTGTTTTATTAAAACTAGTCACAAGAATGCTACATATATTGACCTTGAATTAGAGGTAGGAAAGGCTCAGTGGTCGATAATCCACACCTGTACGTTGTAGCCAAATCACTTCTCATTAAGCAGGGGAAGCCTGTTCGAATCAGGCCCGAGCCATGGACCGCCATTGACCATGGACTTTTTATTGAACCGGCCCAAGAAAATGCTGCATGAATTGACCTTGAATTTGAGGTAGGAAAGGCTCGGTGGTGGATGGTCTGCACCTGTATGTTATAGTTGAAATGTGTTTCATTAACACTGGGTGCATACTACCGTTTGCGGGGCCCGCAAATTATAAGCAAATTGAAAGCAAATTTAGAATTTACTTCTCATTTGCTTCCAATTTGCGGGGGCTGCAAATATTAAATTTGCTTATTATTTGCTTATGATTTGCTTCCAATTTGCGGGTCCCGCAAATGTCAAATTTGCGGACCCCGCAAATTGGAAGCAAATCAGATGGCCAAACAATCCAAAAAAGGCAAATTTTCAGGTCATCTGATCATTGGGATTCTACCTTCGGGATTCTGATCTGCTGCATTGGGTAATTATTCAGATTCCTAGGATTCCAATGTTTAGCCTGACCAAATTTGGCACAGATCTCATGCCTGTACCCTGACACAGATTTACCAGTCTCAAATTCACTTGAGCGCTGTTGGGTTTTAAACAAAATTTAAAATGCAGGCCGAATTAAAAGTGGGCAGATGGGCCAAGAATTGAGCTCCCCTATTCAATGCAATTCAATGCACCATCAATTGTTGGAGCACAGTAGCTTAAAAATCTTGTCACAAAAGTAGTGGTAAGATACCACACCAGTGAGCCTAGGAGATTATGGTGCCTTTCAACTGCTAACTGGTATGTCTAGAAGCAAATGTTTAGCTAAATGTATGCAATCTTGTGATCACGTGGACCCAGGATGGATCCTAGGTCCACGTGACCATTTATACCTGATTAGAACTAATGTCAGTGAATTATAAAATGGATGGGACATAGTAGCATGACTTGAAAGTTAGGTGATAGCAGTGCAGCTTGAAGCAATTCAACAACTTAATTTGGGCACAATTGAAGAATTTGAAGTGCAAGGCCTTGAGAGACAGTTCGAAATCACCACAAAATTGAATACTGATGAACCGGCATTTAAACTGAGAACAAAGTTCAATGTGGACACACCCAGATTCAAGCTGGTACAGTTTTTCCCTCACAGATAGTGGTTGCAAGAGCATGAAGCATTAGTGGAGCTAAGAGCAGAGGTCAGCACATGAGGAGAAAGCATGCAGATGATGATCAAAAAATTGTGATGGTTACTGAGCAGCTATTTTAAAGGACTGATCCTCTTTTGATCGGACATAGCTCTTTCTTTTCCTCCACATGCATCTACACTTTGGAAATTTGTCTCACTGCTACAGGCACCCAGGGTCATGAGCCGGCATGACCCCGGCTGCCTGTAGCAGTGAGACAAATGACCTCTCCTGGTGTGTTTATTCTTGCTGTTAGTTTCTTTCCCCTGTTAGCCACATCCTGCCCCAGGACTGAGCTTGCTCAGTACCTACCTCCCTGTGACCAGTCCTCTGCATGAAGCCCCCATGTAGCCGGGAAAGAGAAGAGAGTATGGGGCCAACATACTTGACACTCGTCTGGTCATGTACGGAGTGGGCCAATTTGCCCGATGCGTGCAATCTTGTGCGTGTCGGGGGAGACTTTTAATGATCTCCTTCGCAAAGTTTTCCTGGAACCCCCCTGCAATCACAGTTAAGTGTGCGCGGGTGTTGAGTCTTTGAGTGACTCAGCTACAGGAAAAAGGATATTTGTGAGTTTCTAAACTTTTCATAGGTTCAGCAGTCTTTTCAGATGCTCAAGTATACTGTCTTGAAGAAGTATGCACCCTTCCTTCACACTGCAGGTTTTGACTCACTATTCCTTTTTGGACCAGCATATTTCCCTTTGCAGACTGCAGCAGGGACCTTTGTTTAAATATTGTTTCCTCTTTGCGCCCCATTGGCAGTGATGGTTAAGAACGGCCTGCTGGCTTGCATCTTCCTCATGTTGCAAGAACTGTTTCCGCCCAGGTGCGCAGCTTCCTACATTTTCTTTGGCTGGAATTATAATATTGACACAATGTTTTGCAGTTGCTCTTTTGTGTTTCTCCTTGTAGTTCCGCACCCTATGGGCAGTGATGGTCAAGAACGGCCTGCTGGCTCGCATCTCCCTCACATGCAATGGCTGTTTTGTACCCAGGTGCAAGACTCTCATCCTTCTTTTCTTTTTGCCATAGGAGAGAGGACACTAACCCAATGTTTTGCAGTCCCTGCTTAATGTTTCGACTTCTTTGTTCCGCATAAGCAGTGATGGCCAAGAACGACCTACTGGCTCACATCTTCCGCACGGAGCAAGGAATGGTATGTTCATCGCTATTCTTTTTGTGCATCTGGCTCAACTTGAGTTTTTTGTTTTATGCAGAGCACTTTCAACCAATTGCCGTTATGCTTTTCATCCAGTGGTCATAACATGCTGAACCACACCGTGTGTCCTGATCTCTGCCTCTGAAAATTCACCAACTCATCTTTTTTAGTGCCCTTTTGAACTACTGTCCTCGGCTACCCCAACATCTTTCATTGTTTGCTGTAGATAAATCTGTGCCACTGCAGGTGGCGGAAGGAGGGAACAGGGCCCGTTCCCTGCTTTCACCACCTGCAGTGAGACAGATGGTAGTTTAGTCTCTTTTAGTTGAGAATCCTGAGATGAGCAAAAGTTTTGCAATGTTGTATTATAAAGGATGTCACGTGGACCTGGACGGAAATCCAGGTCCTCGTGATCAGGTTGCGCCAGCTCTGAAAAAAGTACAATCCATCGGGTTCGAACCCAAGACCTCAGGCAACCAACTCAATTGCAACAAAGAGAGACTGTACCAATAGACTAAGACACCGTATTGACTGCAATTAAATGATCTCTAAAACAATCCTTGACGCTGAAGCTCAGTGAAAGAGGGATAAGGATTTAGACAAAGTAACAGTCAGTTGAACACTCCGCAACTCAGAAGCTGGATACCTACTGTGAATCAAATTGAACCTTGTTTTGGTCCGAGATTCAAGCACTAGTCTTTGGCTGTCCCAATGTCTTTATCGCTTGCCATAGATAGATTTGTGCCACTGCAGGCAGCAGAAGAAGGGAACGGGGCCCATTCCCTCCTTCTGCCACCTGCAGTGGGACAGATAGTACTTTAGTCTCTTCTTCAGTTGAGAATCTTGAGATGAACAAAAGTTCTGCAAAGTTCTAATTAGGTATAAATGATATCACGTGGACCCCATGATCGATCCTGGGTTCACGTGATCAGGTAAAAATCAGGTGATACATTGGATGTTGAGTTGAGTTGATTTTCAGGTACTTGAACTACTGAAATTGACACGAGTTGGACTGGACAAGGTAAAGCAGAAGAAACTGGATAATAGAAACAGCAGTATTAAAAGTGTGAATATCAGTATCTGTGTGAAGCCCTGTACAACCACATTCATTTTGATAGAAGGATGACTCCGGAGGCCCGAGATGATTGATAATAGTACGTTGAACAACTTCAAGTTGAACTATACAGGACTGCCTAAGTAAGTTGGGTGTAAGATTCCCAACGAATGGCAACAACACAGACCTGGGTCGATTGAACTTTGATGATAATCTCCAGGTCAGTTTGACAATGACGGCCCTTCAAGTCCAATACAAGTTCATGCAACTTCACTCTTTCAGTGTTGTTTATCTTCAAGAGGGTGTTGCTTGTTTGAACCCAGGTATGTTGATATAATCTGAATTTCTTTTTATGTTTTACTGATCGTGGTTTAATAGCACTTCCATGTGTTAGTTCTAATTAGGTATAAATGATCACGTGGGCCTAGAATTGATTCTAGGTCCACGTGATCAGGCGACGATAATGTTTGGGCAGAAAAAATGGACTCCCGGCTGATTTGAACACAAAATCTTTTTGAATCCAGTTGCAAGAGCAGAACAAACATGAATCCAACTACACTAAATGGCCATGGTGATTTGATGGTTTAGGGGTCCACCAGCCCAATTCAGATCCCATTATCATTGAGTGATGTCCTCCTCAGTAAAAGCTCTTGCTCAGAATCTGCTCTGTTCTGAAACATTAACTTCACTGAGTTTTATAAACAGCATATGAGATGCTCTCAGGTTCAACTGTGTCGAGAAACAAGCTAAAGTCAGTGGGTTGAACCACAGGATTCCTTTTTGGGATGACAGATAAATACAGACAAATAGGGCCTGATTTAATTTGGTCTCAACCAATATGCCACTGATAAATGCAAGAAAATTTTGAGAGGTGTAGCAAAAGGAGTAGGGCATAGTAATAAATACAAACCAGCACTAATACAGCTGGAATCTCTCATAGTCAAAAAAGCCCAGTTTCTCTAGCAGAAATGACTTGTAATAAGATCCTTGAGGTCATTTCTCCAGGTCTAATGGCTGGGATGCAAGTGTAGTGGAACAGACCTTGGGCAAAATTGCAAGTCAATTTTCTGTGCAGCAGCAGTCAATCTGGACAATGGCTCCAGTTAAAGATCGAAGGATATTGGCCAAGTGAAGGTCCTAGATTATCCCTGGGGTCAGTCAGTCAAGATCCAAAGAAATGTGAGGACATACATAGTGTCTTGAAACAAATTAAAGTGAAAGGTGTGCAAAGGTTTACGAAGGCCCTCAAGTTGATTCCAGAGCGGTCAGATGTGAACAGCATAGAATATGGAGTGAAAGTTGAGCCCAGCTTGAATTGAAGTCAACATAAGTGCTGCTGGGATTTATTATTGCGGTCGGAGTTCAGTCGGTGTGTTAGAGTCACTTGGAGCGAAGAATTTGAAGCGCAAGATCTGGAGTGACGTTGTGAGAGATAAGACTGAAATTGAATCTGAAAGGCAGCAGGCAATTCAAAAGACCGTACATTCAAAATGGGAGTGGAAGGCTTCAAATGGAACTGTGAAAGGTCTGAGGACAAGGAGTGAGAAGTGTGCAGAAGGGTCAGTTAACTAAGAAATTGTGAGAGGAAGGTGGGTGGTACTTACAGGATTTGGAGTTTCCCAGTTCCTTGATGTTGCTTCCCTCTTGCCCTCGTCTGTTCAAATATGCATGATCATGAATAAGGCTGAACATCAGAATCCCAGGAATCTGAATAATTACCCAATGCAGCACATCAGAATCTTGAGGGTAGGATCCTAATGATCAGATGACCTGAAAATTTGCCTTTTTTGGATTGTTTGGCCATCTGATTTGCTTCCAATTTGCGGGGTCCGCAAATTTGACATTTGCGGGACCCGCAAATTGGAAGCAAATCATAAGCAAGTAATAAGCAAATTTAATATTTGCGGCCCCCGCAAATTGAAAGCAAATGAGAAGCAAATTCTAAATTTGCTTTCAATTTGCTTATAATTTGCGGGCCCCGCAAACGGTAGTGTGCACCCAGTGTAAGCAGGGGAAGCCTATTCAAATCAGGCCCGAGCGTGGCTCTGTCATCAACTTTTTTTTTCAAACCAATTGCAAGAAATTCTCCATGTATTCACCGTAAATGAGGGTTAGGAAAGGCTTGGTGGTGGATGGTCCACACCTGTGTCCTGTGGAAAATCTGGACCAGATCTAAGCAAGAGAAGCCTGTTCGAATCAGGCCCGAGCCATGGTGTGTCTTTCTGGTGTAAACATTTTTTCTGTGGGGAGGAAACAAATAATGCTGCATGTTCAGCCTTGAAGTAGAGGTAGGAAAGGCTCGATGTAAAAGTAAGGGTAGGTCTCCTGGTAGACCTGAGTGGTGTCTAGGTCGTGCTGGCCGGCTGTTGAGGCTTGAGGTGAAAATAAAGTGTCGGGGCTGGGAAATAATCAAGGTAGGCGTAGATCAGGTACTAGGGAAGATAAAATGTGAAACTTAGCTTAAAAAGACTCAAAGGAACGTGGATTCACGCGAAGTACTCAGCAAAAGCGTAGATTCGTGGTGGTAAGAGGTAAAGAGGTAAGGTGAGGTAATGATGCGATGAAAATAGTACAAAACAGTGGTACACAAATTGTCCGTTGGTTGAAAAGCCGAAGCTCAGAGGAAAATTGTCGCCAAGCGAACCATCTGGGAGCTACGCAAAGACGTGATAGGGAGAGCACATCCCCCGCAAGACGCTGACATATGGGTGCCCAAGCCATAGTCGGCTCGATCCCCGGTGTAGTCTGAGAAGGCCGATGACTTGGATCCAACTCCTTGCGTTGGCGGTACATATGAGAGAATATGGAGAGTCTGTGGTATATGAGGTGAGCGAGCAAGGAATGTGAGGTAGAGTGTGAAATGTCTGTAATGTAATATTTGGCAGATAAACAGATATTTGTACTTGAACTGTTCGGTTGAATAACTTGAGTGTAAATATGTAATGAGGTGTGCGCGGAGAGATGGAGAGAATCTGGGGGTATGAGAGTGAAGAAAGTGAGTGTAAATGCAAAACGAGCGAAATGTATAGGATGTGTGAATAAAATAAACTTGAGGGGTATTGTGTTGAGAAACTTGGCTTGCGTGTAGAATTGGCTCGTAACCCGAAGGCGATGAGCGGGGCGAGTCGCGCTTCCACATCGATGGTGGATGCTCTACACCTGTATGTTGTAGTCCAATTGCTTCTCATCAAGCAGGGAAAGCCTATTCGAATCAGGCCTGAGCCATGGGGGGATTGTTACTTCAACCTTTTTATTGAACCGGCGTAAGAAATGCTGTGTGTATGGGCCTTGAATTAGAGGTAGGAAAGGCTTGGTGGTGGATCGTCCACACCTGTATGTTATTAGTTATTTGTTTCACGTTACACAGGGAAAGCATGTTCGAATCAGGCCCAAGCCATGAGGGTGAATTGTGCTCTTTCTCAACCTTTTTGAACCAGTTCCAAGAAAAGTTGCATGTATTGATGCTGAATTAGAAGTACTAGGAAAGGCTCAGTGGTGGATGGTCCATACCTGTGTTGTGTTGTGCTCATCAGCTCTGGGTATTAAAGCAGGAGAAGCCTGTTCGAATCAGGCCCGAGCCATGAAAGGGGGTTGCACCGAATTTTTATTGAACCGACCCAAAATGCTGCATGTATTGACCGTGAGGACGAGGTAGGAAAGGCTCGGTGGTGGATGGTCCACACTTGTGTTCTGTCTATGAGTTTGTGAAGATGGAATATTGAAGCAGGAGGAGCCTGTTCGAATCAGGCCCGAGCCATAGAGCTTCATGCAACTTTCTTATTAAACCAGCCAGCAGAATGCTGCATGTATCAGCCTTGAGTTTAAGGTAGGAAAGGCTCGGTGGTGGATGGGCCACACCTGTGTTCCGTGGAGGATCCACGACAAATTTAAGCAGGAGATGCCTGTTCAAATCAGGTCTAAGCCATTAGTGTTTCAGTATCAACCTTTTTGAACCAATCCCGAGAAAGTGCAGCATGGATTCAACTTGAATGAAAGTCAGGAAAGGCTTGATGGTGGATGGCCTACAGCTGTATGTTGTATGTTGCTTGCCTCTTGTGATGCAGCAGAAGCCTGTTTGAATCAGGCCCGAGCCATCGGACCAGTCTTGGTAACTTCTTTTATTGAACCAGTCACCAGAAATTCTACTTAAATCAGCCTTGAGTTTGAGGTAGGAAAGGCTCGGTGATGGATGGCCACACCTGTGTTCTGTATGTCGGCTTCTTCGGGAGGATATCAGCAGGGAAAGCCTGTTTGAGTCAGGTCCGAGCCATCGACCGGCATTCATCAACTTTTTTCTTTTTTTATGGAACCAGCCGCAAGAAATGCTGCATGTATTGACTTTGAATGAGAGGTAGGAAAGGCTCGGTGGTGGATGGTCTGCACCTGCATTCCATGGATTCTGTGAGATATCAGCAGGAGAAGCCTGTTCAAATCAGGCCCAAGCCATAAGGTGTAGTTCAATCAACCTTTCTTTTGTTAAACCGTTCCCAAGAAATGCTGCATGTGTTGACCTTGAGTTTGAGGTGTGAAAGGCTTGGTGGTGGCCAGTCTATCCCTGGATTCCATGGATTCTCTGAGATATCAGCAGGAGAAGCCTGTTCGAATCAGGCCCGAGTCATAATTGATCGTCAACTGTTTTTATTGAACTGACCTAAGAAATGCTGTGCGTATTGACCTTGATTTACAGGTAGGAAAGGCTCGGTGGTGGATGGTTCGCACTTGTATTCTGTGCTTGAGTTTGATGATGGAAGCAGGAGCTGCCTGTTCGAATCAGGTCCGAGCCATCGGACCAGTCTTGGTAACTTTTTTTATTGAACCAGTCGCAAGAAATTCTACCTAAAGCAGCCTTGAGTTTGAGGTAGGGAAGGCTCCATGGTGGATGGCCCACACCTGTATTCTGTGGAAGATCAGTGATAGATCTAAGCAGGGAAAGCTTGTTCGAATCAGGCCCGGGCCATAAGCACCAAGACCTCTGTTCAACCTTTTTGTTAACCAAGTCCCCCGAAATGCTGTGTGGATTGACCTGGAAGAGAAATAGGAAAGGCTCGGTGGTGGATGGTCCATACCTGTGCTCTCTGGGCCTCCGGAATTCTAGAGTTGAACAGGAGAAGCCTGGTCGAATCAGGCCCCAGTCATAGTCCGTCTTTCTGGCCATCAACCTTTTTATCGAACAGATCCCAAGAAAATGCTGCATGTGTTGATCTTGAGTTAGAGGTAGGAGAGGCTCGGTGGTGGATGGTCCACACCTATGTTCCATGGCTTGCCTCGAGGATATGTCAGCAGGGGATGCCTGTTTGAATCAGGCCCGAGCCATAATGTTTGTGGTATTAATGTTTTGTTGAACTGACCCAAGAAATGCTGTGTGTATTGACCTTGAAGAAGAGGTAGGAAGGGCTCGGTGGTGAATGGTTCACACCTGTAACTTATGAGTGAGTTTGTCCTGCATTAAGCAGGGAAAGCCTGTTCGAATCAGGTCCGAGCCATACCGAACTTGCACCTTTTTTATTGAACCAGTCACAAGAAAATTCTGGATGTATCAGCCTTGAATGAAAGCCAGGAAAGGCTTGGTGGTGGATGGTCCACACCTGTGTCGTGTTCACGAGTTCTGGGTATTGAAGCAGGAGATGCCTGTTTGAATCAGGTCTGAGCCATGGAAGCCAAGGCTGTTCAACCTTTTTGTGCAATTGACCCAGTCCCAAGAAAGTGCTGTGTGTATTGAACTTGAATTTGAGGTAGGAAAGGCTCAGTGGTGGATGGTCCACATTTGTATGTTGTATATGACTTGCTTTGCACTACGCAGGAGAAGCTTGTTCAAACCAGACCCAAGCCTAGTTAGGAATCTTTTCGAAAAAAAAAAAAGTTCAGCGGCGTTAATATATTTATCACACCGTTCCCAAGAAATGCTGCATGTAGTGGCCTCAAATTAGAGGTAGGAAAGGCTCGGCGGTGGATGGTCCACACCTGTATGTTGTAATCGAATGGAGTTTCTTCAAACAGGAGAAGCCTGTTCGAATCAGGTCCGAGCCATATGGTTGTTGCACCTTTTTGTTGAACCGGCCCAAGAAATCCTGCACTTATCAGCCTTGGATCAGAGATAGGAAAGGCTCGGTGGTGGATGGTCCACACCTGGGTTCTGTGGAGAATCCACCACAAATCTAAACAGGAGAAGCCTGTTTGAATCAGGCTCGAGCCATGGAAGTTGCTCATATAATCTTTTTTTTTGGGAAGGAAACAAATAATGTTGCAGATATTGACTTCAAATGAGAGGTAGGAAAGGCTCGGTGGTGGATGGTCTGCACCTGTGTGTTGTAAACAGCTTTAATTGATGTTATGCAGGAGTGGCCTGTTCGAATCACGCCCGAGCCATGGGGGAGAGTTGATATCAATGTTTTTTATTGAACCTGTCCAAGAAAATGCTGCGTGTATTGACCTTGAATTAGAGGTAGGAAAGGCTCGGTGGTGGATGGTCCACATCTGTGTTTCATAAATCTGTGCCCTAGCAGATATCAGCAGGGAAAGCCTGTTCGAATCAGGCCCGAGCCGTTAGCTTTTCGTAAGGATTCCTTTTGGGGAAGGAAACAAATAATGCTGGATGTATTGCCGGAAATGAGGGCAAGGAAAGGCTCGGTGGTGGATGGTCCGTACCTGTGTCCTGTGGAAAATCCGCAATGCATCTAAGCAGGGGATGCCTGTTCGAATCAGGTCTGAGCCATCGACCGGCATTTATCGACTTTTTCCCTTTTTTATGGAACCAGTCGCAAGAAATGCTGCATGTATTGACTGTGAAGTTGAGGTAGGAAAGGCTCGGTGGTGGATGTTCTACACCTGTGTTGTGTTTATGAGCTCTGAGTTATGAAGCAGGAGAAGCCTGTTTGAACCAGGCCCGAGCAGTTGACCAACCTTTTTATTGAACCAGTTGCAAGAAATTCTACTTAAATCAGCCTTGACTTTGAGGTAGGAAAGGCTCGGTGATGGATGGTCTGCACCTGTGTTCCATGGAGGCACTTTAGAAATATCAGCAGGGAAGCCTGTTCGAATCAGGCCTGAGCCATGGGGGTTGCCTGTATAAACGATTTTTTTGGGAAGGAAACAAATAATGCTACATATATTTGACCTTAAATTAGAGGTAGGAAAGGCTCGGTGGTGGATGGTCCACACCTGTGTTCCGTATGTATTCCAGACCATATCAGCAGGTACAGCCTGTTCGAATCAGGTCTGAGCTATAGGGTGGTCCCCCCAACATACCTTTTTTATTGAACTGACCCAAGAAATGCTGCATGTATTGACAATGAGGACGAGGTAGGAAAGGCTCGGTGGTGGATGGTTCACACCTGTGTTCCCTTGTTTGCAAGAGTCCTGGATTTAAACAGGAGAAGCCTGTTCAAATCAGGTCCGAGCCATAATATGTTTCTAAGATCAACCTTTTTATCAAACTAATCCCAGGAAAATGTGGTGTGTATTGACCTTGAATGAGGGTTAGGAAAGGCTCGGTGGTGGATGGTCCACACTGGTATGTTGTAGGTGCTTCCTCACATCAAGCAGGGAAAGCCTGTTCGAATCAGGCCCGAGCCATGGCCCATGGTGTATCTTCCTACCTTTTTATTGAACCAGTCGCAAGAAATGCTGTGTGTATTCAACTTGAATGAGAGATTGGAAAGGCTCGGTGGTGGATGGTCTACACCTGTGTTCCCTATGTGTTCTAGACCATATCAGCAGGTAAAGCCTGTTCGAATCAGGCCCGAGCCATAAAGTAATTGTGTTAAGGCTTTTTTATTGAACCATTCCCAAGAAATGCTGCATGTATCAGCCATGAATTAGAGGTAGGAAAGGCTTGGCGGCGGATGGTCCACACCTGTCTTCTGTGAGCATATGCAAGTTGACTTAAGCAGGAGAAGCCTGTTCGAACCAGGCCCGAGCCATGACATTTGTGGTATTAATGTTTTGTTGAACTGACCCAAGAAATGCTGAGTGTATTAACCTTGAATGAGAGGTAGGGAAGGCTCGGTGGTGGATAGCCCACACCTGTGCTCCATGGGGTGCTCTAGAAACTCTAAGCAGGAGATGCCTGTTCAAATCGAGCCCGGGCCATACGATGTCGTCTAACGTTGTTTTTTTATCAAACTGAGCTCAAGAAAAGCCGTGTATATCAGCCTTGAATTACGGGTAGGAAAGGCTCGGTGTTGGATGGTCCACACCTGTGTTCTATAAGAATGCCTTCCAATATCAGCAGGGAAAGCCTGTTCGAATCAGATTCGAGCCATGTAGGTTTCGTACAGCAGTTTTTTTGGAAGAAACAGATAATGCTGCATGTATTGACCTTGAATTGGACGTAGGAAAGGCTCGGTGGTGGATGGTCCACGCCTGTATGTTATGCAAACCAATCCAGATGCCCATCAAGCAGGAGAAGCCTGTTCGAATCAGGCCCGAGCCTTTGGCGAGATTTTCCAACACTTTTTTTCCCCCAAAAGTGTAGACTGTTTTGACTACAAGCAATTTGTTGGAGTACCCTTGCGAGTTCATTTATCCACTACTGAAGTACATACGAACGGAAAAATTTAGAAGTTTGAACGTTTAATTGGGTCGAAATTATTGCATCCACGTAGATGTCGCCTGTCGACGTCGCGCGCTGCCCCTAATCGGTGACAGGAATATCCTGCCTGCCTGCCAGTCAACGTGGTATAAAGACGCGCGCCGAAGAACGCAGGGCTGAGCTCTCTGACACCAACACCCTTCCTGCGACCATTTCGCCGCGTCCCGACGCGCCGCATCACGTGATCGCGTTTGCTGACCCTCTCTTCCTCTTGCAACTTGAATGCGGACATCCAGCACCGCGGTTGCCTGTTGGACCAGCAATGACTGGCGGCGAGGACGACTCGGGGAAGATGAACTTGGCGCAGCGTCGCAACAAACGATCAAATGATTCGCGGTGGAATATTTGACTTTGCGATTGCCTTGCAAAAAAGGAGCGCCGTAGTATCATGAACCCGACCTCTCCCCGTGTAAATAATTCTCCCTTCTCTCCATGGACGATCCATTCACTGACGACTCGACGCTGCAGCGGGCAGGGACACTGACCCACCACGGATTCGCCGCCGCTCCCGATCCGTGCGTCTTCTTGCGCCCACAAGTCCTAGACAGTTAATGTAACCCTGACATGCAGATTTGCACCCCGTCGACGTCCTGGCGCCTCTTTCTTCAACGCTTTGCTTGCCACCGCCCTCTTCCGATGCTGGCACATTCTCATGTTCTTTGCCGCCTGGTCAACCGTCATCACCGTCCTCGACCACCACAAGTTCAAGGTTCGCCTTGCATCGACGTTGCTCACTGTGTGCGTTCCGCAGAACCTTATCGTGGTAGGAAATCTAACTTTTCTTTAGCATCGGTACCGTACTCGGTTTCATCGTGTCTTATCGCACAACCTCGTCTTTTGAGCGATACAATGAGGGAAGGAAGCTTTGGTCCCAGATTATCCTGGCCAGCCGCACCTTTGCGCGCACAGTGTGGTTCCACGTCCCAGGTGCGTCTCACCGCACCCTTGAGATAAACCAGGTGCCAATGAACGCCAGACCAACCCGCAACGAAGGACAACGACGCAGAGACGATGAAGGCGCGCTCAATGATCGAGAAGAAGACGGTCATCAACCTGCTCGAGGCGTTCGGCGTCGCGGTCAAGCACTACCTGCGTGGCGAGGACGGGATCTACTACCAGGACCTCTACTACCTCGTCAAGTTTCTCCCCGCGTACGCGCTCCCCACGGGCATCCCCTCCAACGCGGACCTCACCAACGGCGCGGACGCCGCGGGTACAGGGCGCTCGCCGACCTTCTCCGACGCCTCGCACGCGCACGGCTTCCGCCCCTCCCTCCCGGGGCAGCCTGGCTCCTTCCTCTACCAGCGCTCCCCGCCCTCCTCCATGTCCGCCCCGCACCTCCCCCTCCCCGTCACCGCCTCCTCGCCCGCCAGAGAGTCGCGCGACAGAGACAGACGCACGAGCTTCGCCGCCAAGATCCCCGGGATCCCAGAGCGCGCGGAGGGGCGGCCCACCCCGCCCCCGCTCACGATCTCGCCGCCCACGCGCCTCAACTCGCCCACGGACGAGAAGAACCCGAACGCAAATCTGCCGCCGGCGCCGCTCTCCCCGCCCATGCTCAGCACGCGCAAGGGCAGCTCCGACCTGCGCAGTAGCAGGTCCGTGCGCTCCATGCGCTCTGGGCCGCACCCCGGCGAGCCGCAGAAGGTTTGTACCCTTCACCTCTAGTACTATACTGAAAGTACTCACACACAAAACACAGATCATCCTCGCGCGCCAAGACGAAGCCTTCCTCCTCCCGGGCTCCCTCCCGCCCAAATACCACCTCTTCGACCTCTTCCCCTTCTCCCTCCTCGTGCGCTGCCTCACCAAGCGCGGGCGCGAGGTCAAGGGCAAGAAGGCTGCGCGCGTGCGTGCGAAGCTGAGTGCGGGGAGTGGAGGGGGGAGCCATAATTTGCCGTTGGAGGTTAGCTTGTATTTGGTGCGTGGGCGTTGCGTCCTTTGTTTTCTTCTTTTGTTTTTTTGTTTGGCGCCTTCATATGTTAACTATTGTTGGGCAGAGCTCGTACATCGCGGCGTTGCAGCACCGCAAGCAGACGGACGTGCCTACTACGAGTGCGTCTTTTCCACCCCGCGTTGCCGCCAAGGAAAAAAAAAACTGAGTATTGATTGGATTGCGTGTGTAGACACCCTCCTTGCCTCGCTCAACAACCTCGTCGACGCCCTCACGGGCCTGGAGAGGATCCTAACCACACCCATTCCGTTCTCGTGAGTACTAGTCCCCCCCACTCCCTACTTGCGTTTCTTGCGCTTTTCCGTTTTCTTCTTGCTTTCTCCCCCTTCCTTTCGCCCCCCTTCCATTCACCCCAAACTGCTGGATGTACCCACCTCCCTTCGCCGCTCTCCACCCGCACCTTGTACTACGCAACGAGAACGCGCGCTGACCCCCACCCATCTACACAGGTACTCCATCCACCTATGGGTCGTGACGACGATCTACTGCCTGGCGTTGGTGCGTTCCGCTTTTTCCTTCTTTCTTTTGGTCTGTGCTTTCGAGGCGTCCGGGATCCCTTGGTGCTTTGATTGCTTTTGGTCTTGTGATTCGTATTAGGTGCGATGACAGTGGCCTTCGAGGGAAATGCGGAGAGACGAGAGGTGGCTGTGACGCGAGAGTGGGGACAGAGCGCGAGGTGACCGCGAATGGGTTGCGGGGCCAGTGGTGATCACGCCCATGGACATCGGTCGCGAGGGCTCGTCGTCCCCGGTGCATTCGGAGCACGGTGCGAGTCTGCGTTGAGAGCGCGCCGTTCCGCTGGGTTAGTTCGAGCTGCTGCTACTTACGTCGTATCTCGGCGTGCGTTCGCGGACGGTGAGGGTGGGGATCTCGCGTACCCGCGCGGGGATGGGCTTGACTGCTACCACGGGAGATGGCTGTGACGCGAGAGTGGGGGGCAGAGCGCGAGGCGACGCGAATGGGTGTGGGCGAGGTGACAGCGACTACGTTGGGGGTAGTGCTCAGCGGACGTCGATGCTCGCCTTACCCCCTTACGCCCATGGACATCGGTCGCCACGGCGTCTTCGCCCCTTATGCTCAATGGCCCCGATGCGCTCGGTGGATGGTCCGAGTCTGGCGTTGACACCGACTCAAAGCAGGCCAAGCTGCGCCGTCCCCTTGCATCCGCTGCGGTTCCTTCGAGCTACTCCTGCCGCCACTTTGAGCCGCTGCCAATACTTGTGGTTCGCGAACGGTGGGGATGGGGATCCCGCGTCCCCGCGTGGGGTACTGGGTGTTTTGACCCTCTACTCTGCTTTCCGGTACGACGGACGGCCGACTGGACCCGCACGTCCCGACGTCGCCCGCGTCCCCGATGTGTCGGTGGATGGTCCGACCTTGACCTCTCCCCTCTATCCGACGCCGCTCCTTCGCGCCACCGCCGCTATCTCGGCGTGAGCTCGCGCCCGGTGGGGATGGGGATCGCGTTTCCGAGTCAGGTCAGGACATGCGCGGGCAGTGGTCATGGGCATCTTTATCCTTGTCCGTCTCTGCTGCGACGGACGGGCGTGCGTGAGGCGCTGCACCCGCGCCCTCCTTGCCCTTTCCCCCTCATTCACTTTCACCCAACTAATTTATTTACTTTGTTCTTTTTTTCCAGCCAAGCCAAATCCTCTCCACCATGAACTGGGCAACGATCCCCGCGACGATCCTGCTCACGTTTATCTTTTTTGGGTTTTTGGTTGCTGGGGAGGAGATTGAGAGTGCGTATTTTTTTTGGATTTGTTATTTTTAGGGGGCAGGGGGAGGGTGCTTGGAAGAGGAGGAGGGGATTCGTCGGCTGGCGCTGAAGTTGAAGACGATGGGCTGCACGAGCAGGGGCTCCTCGCTGCAGCGGAGTTCCTTCCTCTTTGCTCGTCGCCGCTGGACTGGAGGTTGGGCACAAGGATGCTGCTCTGCTCTCTGCGACGCACCGAGCAGCGGCTCTTCGCTGCATCGATGCCGCTGGACGAGGTCGGGAACAAGGATGCTGCTCCCTGCGACGCATCCGTTCGTTGGACCAAACCACGACCGAGCGACCGACCCGTCCATTGAATGCCTTCTCCCTCTCCCTCCCCCCATTCCTCGCTCCTCGTCCCAACGCTAACCCCTCCCGCGCAGACCCCTTTGGCTACGACAAGAACGACCTCAACCTCGACCACTTCACGCACAACATCATCCGCAATGAGCTGCGCGCCATTACCAGCGCGAGCGCGCCCGAGCCGGATCGATGGGTGAGTATTGTATCGGCCGGGGTTTCGCTCTTGTTAGCACCGCTTTTTTTGCGCGGGGGAGTGCGTTCAGCGGTGTCTGCGCTCTCGGTCCTACCGTCGACGGACACTATGCTCACCGCATTCCGAGTGCTCGTGCTCGTGCTCGTGCCCCCTTCCCACCCACCTCCTTTCGCCGTCTGCCACGCTAACAATCGCCCCCTTTACAGATCTTCTCCCCCGAGAACGATCTCCTCTTCGCGGGAGACCCGAACACCGACGAGCGCGTGGGGCCGGCGGAGTGGGTCCGGAGGGGCAGCGGGCAGATGTTGGGCGCGCTGAGCGAGGTGGTTTGAGTGGGAGTCGGTGGGTGAGCGGGTGGGTGTCTTGTGCTATTATGGCCATCTCAATGTTGCTCAAGGCCCAACCGAGAAGGAGAAGGTGTTAGAAGGCGGGGACGATAGACGGATGGATTCGCACATAATACAGTACGGGGCGAGTAGAATTCGAAAGAACGTTGCTTTGCTGCATATGCATACCTACTACTTATTACTACTTACTTGCAGATTTTTTTTACTTACGACGCATCGCATACACACATACATATTTTGGTTTTGGAATTACTTACAATTTACGGCTGCCGGACTGACACTGGGATGAGGGAGGGACAAGGGTGGTATGCTGGGTTCCACTGGAGTACAGCTCGTGTTTCCTCGTGCGCGCCGTCCCCCGCCTCGGTAGGCGCATACGCTTGCCTGCCGCGCGGACAGCTGGCTACTTCCGCGGCCCACGGGTACATCCCGTGGGATGCGGGCGCTCAGCCCGTCAGGATTCACCTCACCCACCGTCCCCGAGCCGAGCCTTTTTGTTGTGGTAGAGACGGTGGACCACGCACGGTGACGAGCAGGGCGCCGAAAAACGAGCCGCCAGTGAACGGAGGAGAAGGGAAAATATTTACCTGTAGAGATTTAGGCGTACTAGCAGGATCCATCACTCCGAGGGCGCAAAACAAGGCTCGGCTCGGACTGCGAGTCGGACAAAGAGGTAAAACGCGATCACGTGATGGAAGTGCGATAGCGCGTTCACGAGCTTGATCGCAGCAGGCACAGGGAAGGGTGTTGGCGCGTCGTAGAGCGCAGCGCCTGCCTACACGTGCAACATTTTCTCATCAGGAAAAAGGATTCAACAAGGCGTCAGGGCACGGCTCGAACCTGATTCGAACATCCCCTGCTGATATCTGGTAGAAATTATTTTCAGAACAGAGGTGTGGATCATCCACCAGCGAGCCTTTCCTGCCTCTAATTGAAGACTGACATGTGCAGAATTCTCTTGGAACTGGTTCAAATAAAAACACTTGCCGCCTTATGACTTCAAGACTTGGGCCTGATTCGAACAGACTTCGCCTGTCTACGCGTTATGATCAACTGAACCCAGCCATAGAACACAGGTGTGGACCATCCACCACCAAGCCTTTCCTACTTCAAACTCAAGTTCAAACAGATGCAGCAGTTCCAACCTCATTCGACATTGACAATGTCCTCCGAAGCAGAGGTCGAATTCCCCGGTTCACATAACGTTCGACAAATGTGGTCAGCAGGGCGCTGATGGTCCTCTAAATTAACTTGAACCTTGCACGCAGAGACTGTGGAGGTTTCAAAGTCGAGGATCTGCCGAACAAAGAATGGATGGCCTCCCAACCCATCATTGTAGTACGTACTGTTAAGCATGGCCGGGGACAGGCAAATGTTAAACGAGTCTCGCCCTTTTCAGACAAACCGGTATTACTGTTCTCTCTCTGGAAAGACTTGCATGCGCAGCAATAGCAGACCTAAACTTTGGGTCGTACGATCGCGATGGGTATAATAATGAACATGCCCTCCCAAATAAATATCGTCCGTTCAGGTATCATCCACCGAAAATCTGTCCATTGGATGCCGTGCCACTTCGCGATGAGAAAACAGGGACATCCCAGCGTTGACAGTGCGAGGAAGATGATCCTCCATGAACGAGGAAAATTCCGCAAAGTTCACTCCCTGCTCAGGGAACCAACGTAAGGAGAACTCGACTTGCCGCAGATTTCGCAACGGTGAGTTTGCGAACACCCAATCCACCTCGACCCACGCCGCTGGATTCCGATCTGCCCATCGTTGATCATGTTCCAAGCGGTCTAGTAGCGCGAAGGTGATAACTTCGAGGTTCTTATGCTCCATTGACTCGATAAGGATGGAAGCTACTATGTCTGGCTCCGTCAGGGTCATTTTAAGATCGAGCCAAATCACCAGGTGCTTCAACAAGGGGAGCGCGGGGAGACGAGGGAGGTCTGAGAAAGAGTTGAGCATAATATATATTGCAGTGGACAGAGACGTACCCAACTCAAACTCAAGCTCCAGATATTCCAACGTCCACGCGCATGAGGCAAGTAGATCCATGAATCCCGGGACCAGAGCGCCGGTGATGGGAGGGAATATAATGGAAAGCCATTTGAGCTGGTGTAGCGACCCAATTCGCATGGGGTGAAGCGCAAAGGAGAGAAGTGCGTCGCCAGCAATACTAAAGTTCCGTAGGCTCCCCGGACGGGCTGATACTTCAGACGCCAGTTCGTCTTCGTCGGCAATAGTCAAATAGGACAGCAACACCTGCTCGCAAGTCGAGAGGGCCCGTGAAATCAAGGCCGCTGGAACACCATTCATGTGCTCGAAGGCAAGGCATTTGATGCTGGGCAGAGAGATGAGGTTCATGAGACCCGGGTGTTCTGAAATTTGGTTGACCGTCACGGAGTCTCCAGCAATCGCGACACGCTCGACATGCTCCGACAGGTAACCTAAGATATTTCTCAAAAGGGAGAAGTTCCTCGGGATCCCCGTGAGATGTACTGCCAATGAACGCACATGCCGCCCCAGATGCGGAGAGAAGTCGAGAAGACGCGCAGCGCGTTCGTATGCAGGAACGTCTGTAAGCGCCATGACCATCTGTCGGAAAAGACGGCGCTGGCTGGGAGCGACGAACGCGGTGGAGGTCAATGAGCACGCCACGAGACTCGAGTCGGGGACCTTGTCGACGATAGCGTTGATGAGCTCTTGGGGTAGCTCTGGCATGGCGGTTAAAAGAGCGGGGTACTTAGTTTCGCACACTGGCAGGATGCCGGGCCGGTCCGTGTTGATAAACGACCCAGTCGGAATTGAGTTCCGGGTACTCGGGAGTCGGGAGAAACCGCGTGAGGCAAAATTCGACAGATTTGTAGAACAGGGAATCGAGACCAAAGGTAATCGCAGACGAAGTGCAGAATTAGTCGAGGCAGTTCTCGAGCTGGTACATATGAATAATTCAATGATAGACTGGAAATATCAGTAAATTGACACACTGAATTCACTTGAAGCTTCCACACCTGAGGTCCACGGAAGGTTTCTGAGTCGAGGATCTCCGGGAAACTTGGTTTACAAGCGGTCGACGTCGAGTTTTTAATTGCCAGTGCAATATTTCAACCACGCCAGATCCACAGCGAGTGGTGTGCCAACGTTGTATATGAACTCGAGAAATGCGCTGTCGGCCGAAGGAAAGAAAATTTAGCCAGTTGCCCTGAAGTATGGCTTGCGCTCGATTGGAACAAGCAGCACGAATGCAGATGTGGACCAACTCCGCTCTAAGTCCTGGATGATTTCTGGAGCTTTCCCACCTCACCGTTAAGGTGTTGCGATTGAGACTTTATGATCAGATCAGGCCTTCAAGGAGGAGGAGGAGGAGGAGGATGTATAACCGAAAGAATGGTAGTTAGTGGCGACCAGTAACACAGAAAAAAAGACAGCTTCAAAGCTTATGGCCTGGGCTCGAGTCGAACGAGCTCTGTCTGCTTTTTTCCACACTCAATCCTTCACGGGTCATTAGAACAGGCATTTCCTGTACCATGATTAGCTTCGTGTTGAGTTCTTGCAACTGCAAATTCAAGCACAAAAATATTTTATATGGTGAATCAAGGGACAAACACAAACTTAGCTCTAGACTAAGGGTAGTATCCCTCCATCGTATACCGTCGCAATCTGTCCATCGGATCTTCGTGTGCAGCGCAGTGAGAGGCCTTCATCATGCCAGCCTCAAAGGTGCGAGGGAAATTGGCCTGGATGAATGCGACAAACTCGGTGAACTTTTTGGCCTCCACCCAACGCAGGCAGAAGTGAATTTCGCGAAGATGTGTGTTATCTGGATTGACGAAGGCAGAATCGAGGGCAGCCCATGCCAAAAGGCCGCGCTCTGGCCATGGGTCCAACCCTCTGCGGTGCTCTTCAAGCGAGAGGATCAGGACCTCAAGATGTGGGCTCGAGCGAATGCTGTCGGAAATTGCCAAAAGCACAGATGCATTCTTTATGAGGGAGGAGTGCAGACGGATTTCCAAAATTCTTAATGCAGGGAGCATGGGGAGCTGCCCAGGGGGCGTGGCTAGGAGTATTTGTTCAGTTAAGAGTTGAGCATTTTTCGAAGTGAAGACCTACAAAAACGTATTGTTAAATGTTCCAGCGTGAGTGAACACGCGACGAGAAGTTCTTTAGGGGCCGGAACACGGAAGCTTTTGCAAAGCCCACGAATAGTCAAAGAAAGTCGGCGAAGTCGGCGTAGGGATCCAACCCACTTCGGGTCAAGCACAAAGGTCAGGATATCGTGAGACGGGTCCTCAAGCACATCGAATTGGGTGATTGCTCCGAGTCCATGGGCGGGGAATGCATCCAAACTGTTGTCAGAAAGGGCTATGTCAGAAAGCAACACCCCGTCGCAAGACGAGAAGGCTTGAGCGATTAGGGAGGAAGAAACATCCAAAAGGTCCTCCAAGGCTAAATGTTTGATGTTTGTCCTCTGGAGCACATCAATGAGCCATGTATTTTGGGGCAAAGGCACTTTCTGGCCGCCATAAATGGACAGGCGCTCGAGTTTCGTCAACGGGAGGATGATGGACTTCATCAAGGTGGATTCCTTTGGTATGCCTCCAATTACGAGACTCAGAGCGCGCACATATTGTGCAAGATGCGGAGATGCGTCGAGGAGGCGAACGACGCGTTCATACGCAGGGAGGTCCGAAAGTGTCATCCGTCGGAAGAGACGGCGCTGACTGGCGACCACGAATGCCATGGCGGTTAACGAGCACGCGGGGAGACTCGACTCCGGGACGTCCTCGAGGATGGCCTCGATGAGCTCTGGTGGTAAATGCGACATGGTGGTTCTGGTGATGAAGAGGTTGACGGCGAAACTGCCAACCTAGCTAGTCTCTCTTGACAGACAGCGGCACTCAGAACCTCGTTCTACACAACCTAGCGACGTGTGGATGGAATCCAGTCCTTGACAGGTAGGCGCTGAACAAAACCACAGTCAACCACAGACGAACCTGCGCGAGGGAACTTTGGTGCTATGGAGTACATACTATTAGTGACTACCTACCGGGCTAGTCGGGGTAACGGGCCATTGGCTAATATAAGCGTAGAGACTGCGCACATATGTGTTCTGGGAAGTTGGATGTCTGACGCTGAGGTGAACTTGAAGTACGTTGATCAGATGCTGGCCCGTGGGAATTTGATCATCTGTTATCTCCGACCGCCGCTGGCGGCAAGGGGGGTCAAAGATAAGAAATTACCATATGGGGTAGAGGGGGGGAGGGGTCGAGGGTCCGCCGAAAAAAAAAATTGTATGCAATTTTCTTTTTGCCCAGGAAGGTCCGCTGGGGAGTTTAGGATCCACGGAGAACCTTAAACACGCTTTAAAACATCAAGTACACTATTGCGGGCCTCTTACTCATCCCATAGCAAGGTTAGGTCACCGTCATTCGTTTTGAACCAAA
The DNA here is from genome assembly GCA_029378385.1 of Mycena metata. Classification (NCBI taxonomy): domain Eukaryota; kingdom Fungi; phylum Basidiomycota; class Agaricomycetes; order Agaricales; family Mycenaceae; genus Mycena; species Mycena metata. Next base: position 105,986 of record JARKIB010000209.1, read on the forward strand.
CAACCTGTGTGAATGTTGAGTGCGAGGACGTCGATGGTTTAGTAAGAGCTTACTCTCGCATATAGGGCTGTTCTTCTACTATCAAATCACTGCTGATGTCACTTTCTACTGTCAAAATCTCGCAGCTCGATATTCCGCTCCCTCGGATATTGTTCTCTAAAGGGGAATTTGATGGCATCATCGTTACGTAGGGGGGGGGAGGGGTAGGCCAAAAGTGCTGAGAAAAAAAATATGTAGGTGATATCCTTTTTTCTTATCTTTGGGCCCCCTTGGCTGGCGGCGCAGTCGTTTTCCTCCGTTCTCGACCAATTTCCCAAACTATCCAACCTACTTAGGCATGTTCTATTACATCCTATATATCCTTTTAACACCTCCTTCCACCCAATATTCGCCCCTCTCCTTTGTAACGCGCGCGGTTTTGTCGATACCGACGATACCCCAATCTCACCCTTTCTCCCCAGCCAAAAGTCTTATAACATGTACAGTAATAAACCCCTAAGCGCAACATTTAGCGTATTTCGCGGAATTCGAGGGGAGGACAACATACTTCTTCCGATTTCTTGTAACAGAACAATCTGTACACTTCCCCTCTGCCGTCCTGCACAAAGAATCGTGTGATTCCGTGCCGTTTTGACCGAGTTCGGGCCAGAAAACTGCGCGAGCCCGATTTGGCTATTTTGGAAACCTGCTGGCCGCGCAGGAAACACTAGAAGACAATCACACCTGGAATCAACAGTACCACAGTGTGATTCAGGAACGACGAGCTACGGGAGTACAGACACGAGTACGTGGATGAGGACAAGGGTAAACTGATTATCTAATTGTCCGTGATCCGACAGTGAGCCGACAGGCTTACACCCTCCCCGTCTCAAAAACATTGACTATGTCAACAAAACAATCACAAAAACCCAAACCGCGACCAAGAGATCCAAAGGACACTGCCAAGGGTAACGCGAACCCTCGAGGAGAAACGGGCAACCTGTTGGGGTCGCTATGGAAATCGCGAGCAACGAATCGGGTGTCGGCCAGAAGGGAAAGGAAGGAAATTAAAGGGGACGTTGTATTGTATGCAGCGGGAGTCGATGGATCAAGTATTGCGAGTGGATAAGTCGCTATCGTCAGTACCGGCAGAGAAGTCGTTTTCGTCGTCTTCGTCATCGCTGTAGTGAGTCGGGAAAACTGCCGCCACCGGCGCGTAGCCTTCTTCGTACATGGCTGAGAATCCAGCAGGACCAACGGCCGCGACAACGGCGGGGGCGGTGCGCGGAGGGATGCCGCGAGCAGGGTCGCCTGGACAATTATCGCTGCGGTGTCGAACCCAGCCCGGGGACTGCGGGGTCTTGCGACAATGATAGCATCCATTGGTAGCGCGCAAGGCCTCTTTCTCGGTATGGGTCAATGGAGCGAATGCCGGAGCGGCGGACGACGTTGACGAAGTAGGTGTCGGCAGCGAGGGAGAGGAGGACAAGGTGTTGGAGGAAGGGATGACGAGGAGAGGGGGCGCAGGAGCAACAGGCGGACGCACAACCTTCTCTGCGATGAGACTGTCCCACGCCGAAGACATGGCGGAGATCAAGGTGTCAGAACGCATGGTAGCATACGGGAGAGTGGGCTGGGCGATGATGCGGAGGCGTAGAATCGGGTGTGCATGGAAGAGAAGGTGATTTTTGAAAATGGACTCATCGATGGTGAAGCCAGTTCCGGCGGATGCGAGGGTGTTGCGGGCGGTCTGGAGCGCTTTCGCAAATTCAACAAAGGAGGATGTGCCCTGATGGACGCCGTAGAAGGTCGTGAGGGCCGACATGCGCCAGTTGGCGGGCACAAAGCGTGTCTTCACCTTCTGTGCAAACTCCTCCCAAGTCGCGAGTTTCTTCAATTCATCACGGTTCTCGCTCCACCATGTCGCCGCCGTACCCTCCTCCATCTTCAAGCCTGCAAGCGTAATGGTGGTGCGCGCCGCAATCGATTTCTCAGCGTTGACCGCTTGCCATGCCTCGAGAGTGTCTTCGCAACGGCCGAGCCAACCGTTGATGGTGGCGGGTGTGAGCTCGCCGGTGAGCTTCGGAAACTCCAGCTTGGACATTCTGGTAGGTGCTGGGGGAGGCTGGGAAGTGGTGGAAGTAGACGGCGGCGAGTCGTCAGGATTCGGCGTGAGCGGCGAGTCGGGGCTAGGTGGTGACGTGGCAAGCGGGGCGGGGTCGTGTGAGGTTGTGCGTGAACGCGGAGAGGGGCCAGCTAACGGAGGCTGGGGTGCGAGGCCGCTCGGGGCTGTGGAAAAGCGCGGAGTCCGACGGGGATTATTTTGAGCCAGAACGGCAAGATGTCGGGGAAATTTTTCGTGGTAGTTGTTGAGAAAAAAGTAGAAACCTGCTGGCCGCGCAGGAAACACTAGAAGACAATCACACCTGGAATCAACAGTACCACAGTGTGATTCAGGAACGACGAGCTACGGGAGTACAGACGCGAGTACGTGGATGAGGACAAGGGTAAACTGATTATCTAATTGTCCGTGATCCGACAGTGAGCCGACAGGCTTACATATTTAACCACAAAGCGCAACAGCGGCAAACGAGCAATGATTCCCATTCCCTTTGAGCCACTCGACACCATAGCATCTCGCACAGCCCTATGGTGCGGCACACGGGCTCCAAGGGTCAACTAATGCATCAACTGAGCTGTGTTCGTAGCTGAAAGTTGCATCAAATCCGGTGTTTAATGTGATTTCGACCATTTTCCCTCAATTTTGTCATGAGGGAGGCCAATCCACAACCCGCAATGTCACCCATCGTGTTCGGAGAGCTCGAAAACGGGGGTATGAGCTCGAATGACACTGTCCCAACTGGATAGAGGCGAGGGATGGCGTCAAATCTCTGATTTTGGGTGAATTTTGGCCACTTTTGGACGTTTCTCTCGATTTCTTCACAAGGGGCACCGATTCGAGCCCCGGGACCTCTCCCATCGTGTTCAGAGACCTCAAAAATGGGGGTATGAACCCCAATGACGTCACCCCCGTGCCTTGGAGCGCTTAGTTTCGCTGTGTTGCGTTTCGCGGTATTGTTGCGCTTAGGGGTTTATTACTGTACACCTTTGAGCCCCATTGTGAGTTTATAGGATCATGCATTCGAACATCCTGGGTGATTCTAAGTGCCTAGGGCTACCCGATATGAGTCGCAACAACTGATTTTGGTCAGTGGCCCGTTAGGTTATTTTTGGGTGTCGACCGTGTCGTCGAAAATAAATTCGCCGCGGACCCAAAACTTACCCAAAATATCTTAGGATGTTGGTCTGTCCCAAGGGCAAAGGACCCGGCTATATATTTCACTTTACGAGCAGGACAGAGGGCAAAAGTGCTAAGGTGGCCGAGTTCCCAGTCACTAATAGTAGTAATTCGACGATAAATTGAAGCCGGTCAGCAAGTTTCAGTAGATCGACACAAAGTTATCCATCGGATGCTGTGAGCAGGGACGGTATGAGAAATAGATCAGTTCGGCCTCGAACGATCTAGGGAAATGAGCCTGAATAAACGAGGTAAAGGCCGTGAAGCGTTCCGGCTCGTGACGGTACCAGCGCAGTGAAGCCCCGACTTCACACAGGTCCTGCATGTCCATGAGTGTGGAGTCGAGGTCGACCCATGCCTCCGGCCTGGTATCCGTCCACCTCTGGCGATTGGGACGACGAGGGGTTTCGGGCCGATCCAGAAATGCCAAGGTTAAAACCTCGAGATGGGGAGTGGATGCGACGGTTGCCGTGATTATGGAATGCAGCTCGGCAGGAGTCTTCGTGAGCTCGACGTCAAGCCAGAGCTCCAGGTGGGTCAAGGCCGGAAGAGTGGGGATGTAAGTGGGGGGTGTTTCTGCGACAAACTTAGGAATTGAAGAAATTGAACGTTATGAGGACGTACCCAATTCGAGTTCCAAATAATCCAGGCTTTCGGAACACGCGACCAGCAGTTCTTCAAACCTATGCTCGTGAGAGTCGCGGACGGGAGGGAATACATCAGGAAAAACCTCCCCTGTAATTTTTTGCAATTGTTGCACAAATATTTTTGGGGAAACAAACTTTTTGAAAACCTTTGCAATTTTCGGCAACTTGTGTCAACATTCAGCGAAAAAAACAAGTGGGCCGGATAATTTCAGTCACTTTCCAGGAACTCTCGACTTAGTTTCGGGTACAAAGTATACCAAACTCGATTTTGAGTTGGGAGTGCTGCATTGTTGTTTTGCAGCAATTTTGAAAATCTCCATTTATCGGTGGGAAATTGTGTCTAAGAGGCTGTTTCGGTACCAAAATACGGTGCTCCGGTGACTGGGCACTGCCAAGAAGTTCCAAGTCTGAATCTGCGTGGTTCTGGTTCGTACTTTATTTCTTGCGACAATCGTGTTGGCGTAAATTTGACAAGGTTAACCGACACCCACCCTAAAGTCCGACCGTCGCATCATTACGTTGATGCCACGGACTTAAGTCACCGACGTCAGGTTCGTTTTAATCCTGTCACAACAGCACCAAACACCTTTCTTCCTTTCCCCCCATCTTCGCACTCTTTCACCTTGTCCTTTTCCCTCAGCATCTTCCTCTAACGACTCAGGGTGTTCCTGTTTGTTCTCTTACACTCCTCTGCCCCTCCCCTGCTTCCCCCCGGGTCCTGATTCAGTCGGACCCGGATGGTCAGTCTTTTCCCCGTGCGTGGTACAACGCGCACAATGCTGTGCCTATCCACGGTTTTTCATCCTCCTTCTGACATGAATCTAGAATAGTATCCGCTCCTCGGGCTTCATTGTGGGAGGACCTGGGTCTAATGGGGGATTCATGTGAGTGCCCGTCTCCGGTCTCGCGCTAGCTGATGCTCACTGTCTTTCATGCATCTCTTTTACCATCCTCTTACAGTGCCTAACCCCTCTCCTCTTCTCCAATCTCAGCTCCGCGCTACATTGATGTCATCGCCATCTCTCCACTGTGATGTCTCATGACATCCATTTCCGTGTGTAGGTGTGAATTTGCATTCTTGAAGTTTATTGAATGCTCATCGCAAGAGTACAGTCTGCAAGTTCCACTGCCACATCTCCACTCCCCATCAAGAATGATACCGATAGCCGTTGGCTACAGGTATGCTCTATTTACTGCTTGCCTCCACCGTTTTTCTGCTGCTCCAATTCTGTTCATGAATGTTATTTGTTTGGTGTACCATCAAGCTTCATACGCATCTTCCTCCCCGGTTGTTCATAAGGTGCGTAGTTTGTTTTGTACATCCTGTATCTGGCTGATCTTTCTTCTAGTCTGCTGCTGAACTCAAACACACTTTTCCCATGCCAAGATCAAGCCCAAATGGTGAGATATCTGTGCTCCTCTGACCTCTGACCTTGCTAACCATATTTTGTTCAGCAAGTTTCGTTTGGTGGGATGGGTAGACATCGGGTGTAGAGAGTATAGGCAGGGTCCTAGCCAGTTCCTTGATGTAGATTAGATTCTCTTGTACTAGATAGAGTTGGCAATTCAAATTTGTTTTCCCACTATATTCTGTGTTTCGAAGCATGTTTCTGCACCAGCAACCAAGAGAAATTGAAATGGGAATTGAGCTCAAGTGCACGAACTTTTTGACAACTGTTCTGCAACTTTTCTGCAAATTTTTTGGGCGAGAAGGTATTTTGATGAAATTTCTGTCACTCAAACAAGTCAAACAATTTTCTGCAATTTTCTGCAAGAATAGCAGAAAATTACGGGGGGTGGGTTCCCTGATGTACCACGGAGATCCGTTGGAGGTGGTGAAGTGATTGGATTCGGTTCGGTTCAAGCAGAAATGCTAGAATCGACTCGTCCGGGTCAGTCGAGATCCCGACATTCCATAGTTCCGCAGGGGAGGAGGAGCTATCTGAGTCCAGATCTTCATCGTTGTCGATGGTTATGAGCGACAATAGCATCAGGGAACCCACCCCCCGTAATTTTCTGCTATTCTTGCAGAAAATTGCAGAAAATTGTTTGACTTGTTTGAGTGACAGAAATTTCATCAAAATACCTTCTCGCCCAAAAAATTTGCAGAAAAGTTGCAGAACAGTTGTCAAAAAGTTCGTGCACTTGAGCTCAATTCCCATTTCAATTTCTCTTGGTTGCTGGTGCAGAAACATGCTTCGAAACACAGAATATAGTGGGAAAACAAATTTGAATTGCCAACTCTATCTAGTACAAGAGAATCTAATCTACATCAAGGAACTGGCTAGGACCCTGCCTATACTCTCTACACCCGATGTCTACCCATCCCACCAAACGAAACTTGCTGAACAAAATATGGTTAGCAAGGTCAGAGGTCAGAGGAGCACAGATATCTCACCATTTGGGCTTGATCTTGGCATGGGAAAAGTGTGTTTGAGTTCAGCAGCAGACTAGAAGAAAGATCAGCCAGATACAGGATGTACAAAACAAACTACGCACCTTATGAACAACCGGGGAGGAAGATGCGTATGAAGCTTGATGGTACACCAAACAAATAACATTCATGAACAGAATTGGAGCAGCAGAAAAACGGTGGAGGCAAGCAGTAAATAGAGCATACCTGTAGCCAACGGCTATCGGTATCATTCTTGATGGGGAGTGGAGATGTGGCAGTGGAACTTGCAGACTGTACTCTTGCGATGAGCATTCAATAAACTTCAAGAATGCAAATTCACACCTACACACGGAAATGGATGTCATGAGACATCACAGTGGAGAGATGGCGATGACATCAATGTAGCGCGGAGCTGAGATTGGAGAAGAGGAGAGGGGTTAGGCACTGTAAGAGGATGGTAAAAGAGATGCATGAAAGACAGTGAGCATCAGCTAGCGCGAGACCGGAGACGGGCACTCACATGAATCCCCCATTAGACCCAGGTCCTCCCACAATGAAGCCCGAGGAGCGGATACTATTCTAGATTCATGTCAGAAGGAGGATGAAAAACCGTGGATAGGCACAGCATTGTGCGCGTTGTACCACGCACGGGGAAAAGACTGACCATCCGGGTCCGACTGAATCAGGACCCGGGGGGAAGCAGGGGAGGGGCAGAGGAGTGTAAGAGAACAAACAGGAACACCCTGAGTCGTTAGAGGAAGATGCTGAGGGAAAAGGACAAGGTGAAAGAGTGCGAAGATGGGGGGAAAGGAAGAAAGGTGTTTGGTGCTGTTGTGACAGGATTAAAACGAACCTGACGTCGGTGACTTAAGTCCGTGGCATCAACGTAATGATGCGACGGTCGGACTTTAGGGTGGGTGTCGGTTAACCTTGTCAAATTTACGCCAACACGATTGTCGCAAGAAATAAAGTACGAACCAGAACCACGCAGATTCAGACTTGGAACTTCTTGGCAGTGCCCAGTCACCGGAGCACCGTATTTTGGTACCGAAACAGCCTCTTAGACACAATTTCCCACCGATAAATGGAGATTTTCAAAATTGCTGCAAAACAACAATGCAGCACTCCCAACTCAAAATCGAGTTTGGTATACTTTGTACCCGAAACTAAGTCGAGAGTTCCTGGAAAGTGACTGAAATTATCCGGCCCACTTGTTTTTTTCGCTGAATGTTGACACAAGTTGCCGAAAATTGCAAAGGTTTTCAAAAAGTTTGTTTCCCCAAAAATATTTGTGCAACAATTGCAAAAAATTACAGGGGAGGTTTTTCCTGATGAACCTCCTCGAACAACGAGAACACGCGGGCGAGCAGGGTAGCGGGAACATCTGCCAAACGGTCTAGTGCAAAACATCTGAGGGTCGCGAGGGAAAGGAAATCGACGAGAGAAGGATTCTCCCCAATTTGGTTCCTCTTCGCATAATCGCCTGAAATCGTAAAGAACTCGATTTCCGGTAATCCAGCCAGGATAGACTTGAGGTGACCGTAATCGCTGGGCACATCTTTGAGATTGAGGGCCAAATAGCGAAAATATGGTCCGAGATGTGGAGACGAGGCCAAGAGCTTTGCCGCGCGTTCGTACGCCGGAATATTAGAGAGGGACATCCATCGGAAAAGGCGGCGCTGGCTGCACGTAACGAACGCGGTCGCAGTCAGCGAGCAAGCTGGGAGGCTCCCGGTTGGCACCTCTTCGACGATGGCCTCGATGAGTTCCTGCGGCAGATGTGGTGGCATGGTGGCATGAAGAAACCCGCCGAAAACCACAACGAAAATCAGATGGAGGTCCGACAGTCAGTACCGGCAGGTACCGGCCCGTGACCCGGTAACGGCTTGTTCCAAACATCCATCTCGCAAGCAATCGTCGTTCACACGTAAAGAGACTAGTCCTAGCTGCCCTGCCACCGTTTATCTCCTCAAAAGCTCTTTGAATCGAACTCGCCCGCTCAGACTGCCGTCAAACTGACTCTTAGACTCCTCAAGAATCTGCACACTGGCAGTGACATTTCCCATCGCATCGCACAGCTCGTCGCGGCAGAGCGACGGATCGAACGGACACATCGCTTGGCACGGGTACTTGATTAACCACCTTCAAAGTTCTCAGATTCTCCGTCGACAATTGTACAAACCCTCTGCGCATCAAGAATGTCCTCAGCTAGTCGGATGAGACTTAATCTATTCTGTCTATCTCGCTTTTAGCCTAGGACTCGGGAGTTCCGAGCGGCTAGCATTCGAAAAGTTTACCCCGCTGGACCAACCGTCTGCCGTTTAATCTCCAAAACCGTTCAGCTTGCCCCGAGCCGTCGACTCCGAGTCGCTCCCGGAATTACTAAAAAACCTGTTCATCTCATACTCACACGGCTTCAAGCTGCATACCTCTCGCTCCAGCCCAATCGACGCGTGATTTTGTCCCATAAACCTGAGTCTCTGTGATACTCCTATCGAAGCGTACCTCCCGCACTCCCACGCCCCGCTCGCATGCTATCTATTGGCGCTGCCAAATTTACCTGCTTCTTCTTGCTTATCTGTGGATGCCAATGATAAGTAAACCAGAATTCTACCGACTCCCGAGGCCCCGCTCTCTCTCACCCACCACCTCATGTCCTCTGCCTCGACTGTCCTTCCGCAGGGCGCTGGCTATGGCGTCGGTAAGCCACCTCGTTTCATTTAACCACGCAAAATACAATTATCTCTTCCAGTCGTCGGTGCGCCATCCTCTAATCCCATAGATCTTGTGCAATGAGACTGACGGAATCCAGGCATCGGGCTCTTCTTCAGCGCCTTTATGATAGGTCTCACGGCCATCCAAGCGCGCTACACCCCGTTCTCGCCGCGCTCCTCGGAGGAGTTCAGCAGCGCGTCGCGCAGTGTGAAGCCCGGGCTTATCGCAGCGGGGATCGTTAGCGCCTGGACGTGGGCGGCGACACTCGTGCGTTCGACTGACCGCCGTTTAACTACATAACTCAATGTCCCACAGCTCCAAAGCAGCGCGGTGGCATATAAATATGGTGCGTCTTACCCTACAAGGTCACCTACGGCGCTAAGATTGATACAGGAATAAGCGGTCCTTGGTGGTATGGTGGTGCGTCTCCATCTCCCCTTTCATCCCGAGGTCAAACAACTTGACGGACGCGACCACATGCAGCCGGGGCGACGATCCAAGTCCTGCTCTTCGCTATGGTGCGCTCCACTATGTCGCCGAATCCATATTCTAAACCGCCTCCAATCCAGATCGCAGCGAAATTGAAGCTCAACGCGCCGTATGCGCACACTTGGCTTGAGATCGTTGGTGCGCGCTGGGGACGAACAGGTGAGGTCCTGAATAAATTTCGCTGACCATCGTTCACCTGGTCATTATGACAGCCCACTTGGTGTTCATGTTCTTCGGGTGCGTGGCGAACGAGAAATTGACGTTGATGTACTGACGCGGTTGCAGATTCGCGACGAACATAATCGTGAGCTCTATGCTCGTCCTCGGCGGTAGTGCCACCGTCACGGATTTGACGGGAATGAGCACCATCGCTGTAAGCCCTCAGTCCCGCACGCCTCTGGTTGCAGCGATTATACACGATGTGCTGACCTTTTTTGTCCAGGCATGTTTTCTTATTCCACTGGGTGTTTCGATCTACGTCGTCGTGGGTGGAATGCGGTCGACTCTGCTCTGCGACTAGTATGCTGAGTCACCCAGAACTATGGCCGTAGGACTCACATCGCTTTTCTTCCCTCTATAGCACTCACACCACCGTCCTCTTCGCCATCATCCTTGTGCGTAGTGACAATCAATTTCTTGGATGTCCACATCTAATACATTCTCAGGTATTCGTCTTCACTGTCTACGCGACGAGCCCCAAGATCGGTAGTCCGGGGAAAATGTATGAGCTGCTCACCAATGCGTCTACCGCGGCGCCCGTCCCAGGCAACGCGCACGGGTCGTACATTACCATGCGATCGAAGAACGGGCTCATATTCGGCGTGATAAATATTATTGGGAATTTTGGTTCGCGTTTTCCCTCCAACCGCTGTCCGCTAAAGAAGTTGATGTTTCTTTCCCAGCAACGGTATTCCAAGACCAAGCATACTTCCAACGTGCCATTGCGAGTCGGCCATCGAGCACGGTCAAGGCCTACCTCCTTGGTGGATTGGCCTGGTGCGTCTAGTAGTCAACTTGCCCATCTATTTCCCCGATTGACTGAACCTTCCACAGGTTCGCGATCCCCTTCACTTTGGCAACGACTCTCGGGTTGGCAGCCGTCGCGCTGCGCGGCGACCCCGCCATGCGCGTGCTCTCCCCCGCCGACGTCTCCGCGGGGCTCCCCGCTGCTGCCGCTGCAAGCGCTCTCCTAGGAAAGTCAGGTGCCGCGGCACTTCTGGTCCTGCTGTTCCTCGCGGTCACGAGCGCGACGTCTGCGGAGCTCATCGCTGTGTCTTCGCTGCTCACGTATGATGTCTACAAAGTATGTTTAAATCTCGGCATTGCAGTTGCCACCCGTCCAACGGTCCTGTTTTTCAGCGGTACATCAACCCAACCGCGACTGAAGCCCAGATTCTGCGCGTCAGCCATCTCATGGTCGGTGTCCTAATCCTGACTTGCAGTTAAACACGTGATTCAAACAAACGTCTTCCAGGTGGCATTCTACGCCCTGGTCATCGGTCTCGCCGGTCTCATTTTCTTCTACATCGGCGTATCGATGGGCTGGCTCTACGTTCGTTTTACGTTCCGCTTCCCTTTTATCTCGGCCAAACCACTGAATCGTGATCAGACTTTCATGGGTGTCATCCTCGGTTCGGGCGTTGCGCCGATCGCGCTATGTATTACCTGGAGCAAGGCGAACAAGTGGGGCTGCATTTGGGGCTCAGTGGTTGGGATAAACATTTCATTTACTTCAACCGACAGATACTGAAATATACGCACGCAGTTGGGCTTTGCGGCTGGAATTATCGCGTGGCTCGTTACCACCAGGTACAGCACCCAGTGTCGCTCATATTGGAACCTCTGCATTAATCTCTCCTTCCCCAGCACCCTGAATGGTGGAGCTATCAATGTTACGGTGCGTTTCGGTTGTTTAGCGCTGTATGTACCTTTCAACGAATTTGAGCGCAGACTAGCGGCGGTAATTTTTATTCAGTTCTGCGAAACATAAATGAACGAAACTCACGGTATGCAGGGGACTTTGAGATGCTCGCGGGAAACCTGGCATCGATTGGTGTCGGCGGAATTATCGCGACAGCGACGTCTTATATCGTGCGTTCCGTGTCCTGTACTTGTTCACCCATGTTCTTACTTTCTTTCAGTGGCCAGAAAATTACGACTTTGAATCCACTCGCGCGATCAACGAACCCACGACAAGGTTCGATGAGAAGGAGGCCACAAATGCAGATGCCGAGGCGGAGCGTCCCAGTATGGAGAAGAAGGAAAAAGAGAAAGCGCCGTCTGTCGCAGATTCCTTCGACGCCGCGGAGGTAGATGAAGAGCTTGACCCTGTGGCTCTGAACAAAGCCTTCCGCTTTGCAGCCTGGTCTTCCCTAGCACTTGTACGTGCCACTTGTCTCCCCTACATTAACTGCGCTCTAACCTTGCCACAGCTGGTGGTGCTAATCATCCTCATTCCCCTCCCGCTCTTCTTCGCCTCGACGGTCTACGGCAAGAGTGGGCTCACTGCCTGGGTTGTTATCGGCATCATCTGGACGTTCCTCAGTGCCTTTAGTGTTGTCCTTTACCCGTTATGGGAGAGTCGGGCAGCTATCTCCCTTATCGGACGTGGGATCGTCAAGGTACCACTCCATTTTCTTTTGTGCTGCTCAGCAGGTTTGTTGACCCTTTCGGAAAGGATGTATTTGCTCGAGGCAGCGGCAAGTATATTACGCCCACGACGCAGGCCGCGTAATGTTTAGCGGACAAGTCTTCGGGCGAAAGAGCGGTGGTTGTTGTATGAAAAAATTGCGATGTACATATACGAATTCACGAATGATCAATCCTGAAAAATCTTGCCGATAGCCGACAGGGCGATCTCGCTACAGCATTCATTTCGAATTACATAGGTTTGAACCGATATTTCCTCCCACAAAGAATAAGTAACGGGAATCCTGTCGAAGTCAACCGCCTAAAGATCGTAAAACTCATTGCCCAACGCGTTGTCTTCCTCGGACTCAAGGCTGAACCAACTATCTTCCGAGCCACCGTCCGATTCGTCTTCCAACCACTCATGGAAGAGGTCCGGCGCCAAATCATCCACAATTTCGGGATCGTCATAGATCTCGGTCGGGTGTATGGTTGGCCGTTCCATGGCCTGGGAGTCGGCGTACTCCTTACGACGTGCCTCCTGAAGCTTCAGGTTGTGCGGAGCCATTCGCACATTGCCACCCCCGTAGTCGAACACTTCTTGCTCGCGTCGTACGGCGCGGATTTCCACAGCCCCGAAGTATGTAAAGTGCCAGTCGTCCACGGCCAAGAGATCCGTCAGCTGGATGGAGAGGAGACCGTCACGCTCGTCCTGGCGGATGGAGAGACCAGGGAATTTCATGAACCAGTCCCCACGCACACGCGGATCGAATGCTCTGGGGACGTCGTCCATCAACGCAATTAACCCGGTGTCCAGGAATCTGGGGCTGATGATATTTGGAAAGAGTGGTAATCGCCGTGGAAACGCCAGGTTCTCGTAGAGCTCTTGTGTCCAAACGTCGAGCCACTTGATGGTGGGGAACGTGGGAGACTGGGGATCAAGACCGAAGTCCGCAGGAAGAACGACGTGTTCCAAGCCTGGACACCTCGCAAGGAGTGGAGCGAAATCCATGACCGGGAGGTGTTGGTTGTGCATACTGCCGGCGGGCAGCACACCAGGAAATGCGAGGTACTGCAGCCCCCGGCCGTGTTTCCGGAGCAAATCTTCGTAGCTAAAGTCGAGGAACTGCGCATGTTCCAGGTCGGTTGAGACATGGAATGTCAAGTGCGTCAACTTGGGCGTCCTCCAATTTGCACTGAATTTACAGGTGACGGTGTTCCCGCCCAGGGTGAGATGTAAGGTGTGAAGGCGAGGGAAGTCCAGTTCGAGAGCATCGAAAACTTCATCATCCACAACACGGATCGAAAGCTCTTCCAACTGCCCGCAATACAATTGGAGAGTGGCATATACGGTGGAGAGCTCTTCATGCAGGGCGAATTTGAGGGAGGTCACAGTCGAAGGCAGAGCAGGAAACCGAAAAGGTTTCGGAGGCGGAAATGGAGGGAGGTGGTTTAGGCTGGTCAACGCCGGGCAAAGCCGGATAAGCCGCGTGAGATCCGGATGGATTGTGGCTCGGTAGGTTCGTGGCACGAAACACGCGATAGTTATGCTCCGGACGAATCCGCCGAGTAACGGATTTTCGACGAGCGCGGAGAGGAGGGCTTGGATACCGGGAACGCGACGAATGGTAATAGTCCGATACAAGAGATCGATTCCGGCCTGTAATTGACATAATGAGATAAACTGGTGGGTGTGCGAATCCAAATTGCCACCGACATTATACCAAGATCTGCACACTAGAACGAGCGCTCTCTTGGTGACCATAGAGCTGCACCAAGGAGAATCCGGTCCGCACGAAAGATTGGCATTGAGCATAATCTCCGACGGAATTGTTCTGTCGAAGATCTCGTGCAGAATTTCCGATGGAAGAATAGGAAGACTCTGGAATTTTGTTTAATTTAGTGTAGTTCATCGTTTAGCTAATTCCACTCACGCCGCCAGAGGTTTTGCCACTATGAGACAAGCTGGTAATGGAGGGCTCGCACATCGGAGTAGCCTCACCTGCGAGCCAGTTTCTAGCCAGCCGTTCGTCGTCCTGATCGCGGAAACCCTCTACGAAACCCTCGCTGTTGGGAGAGAACCTTTTCCGACGCGATATGCGGTCTACGGGTTGCGGAAACTGGAATAGAATTAATGTCAGTGGCGTTAGTGAGTCCTGTAAGACGCGAACACCGCACCAAAATTGTGGAAGAGGATTTCTTTTTCAAGGGTGGCTCCACGAACGCTGGGTCCAACGGTGATTGTGAGCGTTTCCGTTTACATGAACCGGTAGGAGTTGGCCGAAGTTCAGCGCGGTTCTTCATTGATGGCTTCGTAGGTCTACACAGAGCGCAAGGTATAAGCGGCGGGGTTGAGATGGTGTGCGGAGAAGAGGACCTTGATGGTTTTTGACAACAATGGTCGAAGCATAATGAGACTTGATCCCATCATTGTTGAAAGCCTTGATTTCGAGAGTTCCGCGAGGATATTGGGAAGATGTGTACAAATGGTATAAGTATCTACAAAGCTACAAAGGAAATTCCGACCGAATACATGTATGATCTGTATGCATTATCCCTTTTGAATGAGTGTGTCCAATATTGGGTTCAAGTTCAATATGCATGTCCGGGTTCAACCAACTCGCTGTCCTTTTCTAACACTCGACTTCCTTCGAGGGTAATGTTTAGGGTGGTGTCCCCCTCGCTCTATAAACGGATGTTTGAGGTTGAGGCTACCATAGGAAATTGACAGGAACACACCTCAGGCTTCGAAAGAGCCAGTGTCGGTTGTGAATCCGATATCTGTCCCTCTGCGTCGTACCCACTTCTCCATCGCATGGTGCTCTGGATTCTTGATAGATGTATGGTTTTTGGATCACCTAATCTTTCACGGAGTTTCGGTCCCGCATTGAGGATCGCGAGGTAGGAATTGAGATAAACTGAGGAAATGTTATCGGCATATAAATAAGCGGACAAAGTGAACATGACGCACGCTTGCTGAGAAGGAGGTAAAAGCCTAGAATAATATAAGAAGGCCTGGTGAGGCAATTTAAGTGAAGAACGCACCCAGGAAAATAAAATTGGTCGGCATGAAGACGAATGAAAGCATTCCTGCCGCTGCGTCAAAGCTGCCGGAAAACTTCAGCTGGTGGTTCAGTGCTATATTGTGCCGACCTACGCGACAATTAGTCCAGTGTTCACCGCATACTTCATGAGCATGCGGATGAGAGAGTCCGTTCTGAGAAATAGCGTTGATTATTTTATCCATGGGAGACGAAAGAAACGAACCGCTCGAATCCCGTTCTGGATCCCCGCAACAAGTAACACAGCGCGAGTGCGACACTCAAATCGGCCGCTGTACCCGCAGCAAAGTTGAGATACATCAAGCTCTGCGAGACAAATTATCAGGTCCGAGGAGGCACGTCAGTGACTAGACGAACCGACAGGGAAATGAGCTGAAAGAACGTCTTCATGGTAAACCTAGAACGACAGTTAATACCCTGCATTCGAGCGGTTTGGTAAAGCTGAGATACGCTTTGGCAGTAATGACTGTGAACAGGGTTAAGCTGTGACATGTATTATGATGATTTGAACCCACTAATCCCGCAAGCTTGGAAACGGACGATATTAGAACGGTACTGGAGCTGGAAGGTTCCAAGTGACACATACTGAGGTCTAGAGTGGACAGAACAACCTTATAATAAACACAGTATGTGCATCAAGTCAGACGCCAGCAGAAGGAGCGAAACGTACGAGCCATACAGTCCCAGGGATATTTCCGTTGCTGACTGAAATAAGTTTATGTGAGCGTGGGTGGCCAATGGAAATTACAGCAATGACTGTTAACTTACGCCGATAAACACGGCGTGCAAACGCGCTGTACGACGTTACACTGGTTAACAGCACTCTTTAACAGCAGGAAAACTCTTCACCTTCGCACAATGAAGTTCGAAAGGGCCTACGAAAATAACTGTTCAATCACCGTGTGCGGACATTTGAAATCGTCTCACCGTTGCGGCAACGTGAACCTGAGCGCCCAAACTCATCAGCTCCACAGAAAAGAAGTAATGTGGTAAGTCCTCACGATGATACTCCTGCAGGACGGCGAATGTAAGGTGTCGCGTGACTGGCAGTATGCGGCTCTTCATACCAGACTGGAAATATGATGGCCTCAGGGTTGAGATAATTGGTGACCAGATAAAAGTAAAGAATGTGGCAGTTCAAGACGGTGTCGAACGTGTCCAGAACCCTAAAACGCAACTCAGCCTGGCCACGGGCGAACCGACGGGGATGAATGGACCCACCAAAGGAGCGCGACCTTGGTGGGTGGAATATTATGAGTAGGGATCTAATAGCGGGCAAACGAACGCACCAGGGTCTTCTGGGACGCGCGATCCGTCGACCCACCCATGAAGAACGTATAAGTCTGCACACAGGTAACTCCCCATAGCCTGAAGGTAATTAGTCGGTTAAATTCACGCGACGCATCGCAGCGAAACCTACGCCGTAGCAGCCAGTCCGCCGACCAGAAGCGCTCCGAGGGTATTGTCGAACTTGGGGAGGAGCCCAGGGGGAGGCAGCGTAGTACCGGCCATGTAGTGAGGAGGGCGTAGCGGTGTGCTGTAAACTGGACACCTTTCATACATAAAGGATCCAAATTTAAACAGATCAACGGGGTCTGTAAGCGCCGTGGGCTTAAGTTCCCGGAGACTTCCCGTGTGTGAGCATGTGCACTTGGAGCGTCCTCATTTCGGCTCGTCTGGCAGGGTTGATTTTTCGAAAATTAAACGGTCAACTTGAAGGACAGACAGTGAGGGAAAGGAGCACGTCAAGACGGTCAGTCTTCAGAATCGAGCCTCCGTTCGCCGAAAGTTCGTTGCGGGTGGAGGAAGTAACCCTAGGCCACTAAGACCTACGATGAGGACCTGAGGCACCGGAGCCTCCTCGCAGGAATAAAAACCGGCGTCTGAATGAGCGCAAATCGGAGACCGACGGTCAAGTGATACCCAGCAGTAATCGATACCGAATTTTCGCAGAAACTAACCCACGCGACTTGCAAGCGGATGCGCAGGCTCCGAGGGTCCCTTGTGGGTGCCTTCGACCTGGAATCAGCAACGGAGAGCTTCCATAGCCGGCTTGTCGCGAGACATGGACGAAAGAAGCAAAAAGGTGAGCACATCGTCGGGGGCCGCTGGGGTTTCCATTTCGAAGAATTGTGCGTGTGTATTCTGCGGCTCGACGGGGCCGGTGTCGTGAGCGTTGAACGTTGAGCGCCGAGCGTGGATGCAGGGGGAAATTAAAAAAGGGAATTCGAAAGGAAAAGGAATCATGTGACCAGACGCGTCGCAGAACTCGGACCAAATACTTCCACACACGAAGTTCACCACAATGTATTGCATGAAGCGAATCCAGGTAAGAAAAAAAATGCGATCTAATCCAACGAATGCTGTGAGAAAAACGACCGGGTAACGAGTGTGTGTGCGTGGGTATGCCAGCTAAACTACTTAATAACGAGTGGACGCCAATGCATACTGTATCCTGACAGCGCTGGCTGACAGAACTATGTATCCATGCAATCCATCCATCCATCCATCCAAGGTAACATCTATCCAATGTAAGACTGGTTGGTATAGGTGTGCCGTACTTAGGTACGGTGTAGAAATACAATATCGCTCTTTAAATACGCGATAAGTGAAAAATATAAATGCAGAATTGTGGGGGAGATGAGTTGAATTGAAATGCGGAGGGCGAGAGGGAGAGAGAGATGCAGACGTGTGGGATGCATGTGGACGGAACCGAGATTGAAGTGAGAACGAAATAGATATATGGAAATTCAAGACCGGTCGGCTTCGGCCTGACGGAGCAGCTTTAACGATTGCTCGGAGCGCGGGCGGATATCGCAGTCGAAGCGGTCGGGCATCCTATCCAGCAGTCAGTCAATCGACTGTCAAATCGAATCGACGAAAGAAAAGGGCGCACCGGAAGACAGAGTTATTAAAATCGATCTTGGGCTCAACAGGGTTCCCGAACGCGTCCTTGGCCTTGGAAATGTCCAGGGTCGCGAGAACGGAGGTGATGAGGATCCAGACGGATGATTCGACCAGGTTCACCCCGGGGCAACGCCGACGACCGAAACCCTGTTGGTTTTTCGATGTCAGAGACCGACCAGAAGACTCCAGGGAGGAAGGAAGACGCACAAAGACATAGCGACGCGGGTCGCGCTTCTTGGCGAGTGCAGGCTCGACCTTCTCGAGGTACCGCTCCGGAAGGAAGGCCGACGCGTTCGGGAACAGCGTCTCGTCGCGAGTGATCGCCCTGCACCACAGGGAGAAAAAACAGAGGTCAGAAACGAGCAATGGAACTCCGAGAAGGAGGGAGGATGACGAGGTATGTCAACATGGATGGATGAACGGAAAGGAAGGTGTGATATGATAGAAGAGGGGAAAACAACATACCAAACGTTGCCAAAGATCTATACCCAAGCAAGATGATGGTCAACACAGTTATTTCTCTTGCCGTAAACCAAAACACGCACCAGCGAGCCCTTGGGGATGAACATGCCTCGATACACGTCGTCCTCCATTAACCGGTGGGGAAGACCTGCAGGGGAGTTAGGTTAGCATGTGTTGTACAGTTAATTACCGGGGTCCAGTGGCAAGCGACGTACTGAGCGGCACCGGTACCTGAAGAAAGGCCCCGGTCAGTGTCACGGCATTTAGACAGACAGGATGAATGGACTTACACCCCAGCGGTAGACCTCACTGAGTACTGCCTCAACTAAGACGGAGCGGAGTGTCAATGAAGGCCGCGGCAATGTTGGGTTGAAACAAAAGTATACGTACCGAAGGGCAGCGAAGCGCGGTCGCTGAACGTCGGAAGCCTATCAGTCCCGACGACAGAGTCGATTTCCTTCTGCGCCTTGATCAGGACCTCGGGGTGGAGCACCATCGCCAGCAGAAAGTGGGAGAAGACCGTGATCGTCTGATATTCGCGGTTTAATTTAGAGTGAGATTAACAAGCGCCCACGAACCGTGTCCATGCTGGCCGAATACATCGAGTTGGCAGTTTGCTTGAGGTCAAACTCGAATTGGGGTGTACATTTCTTCTCGTCCTCCAGTAGCATTGAGCAGAACGACGGGACATAGTTTCCAGATTTCTGTGGGTCCCCAAAAGTAAGCAAGTGAGGAAGGAGTTAAGTGAAAAGATGGAGAATCAGAAAAGAAAAGTGAAAGGTGGGGTGAGATGATCCGTGTAAATCGAAAACTTACCAAACTCGCTTTGACGAACTCGTACGGCCGGTCTACGAACCTAGTCCAACGATAAGAAAGGCTATCAAGCAGGACGAGCCAGAAAATTGCTTACTCGTCCATCTTCGCCTTCCACTGAGCAGCCTTGGTCAAGAAACCGGAACCGGGCGCCCATGTCGGTAGACGCTTTAATGATGGGAAGATGTCGCTGTGCGAGCGTCAGGGAAGCACTTAGCACATATGAAATGAGATGGCCACGCACACCGGCCACTGGCAAAGATACGGGTGTCAGCAGTGATCAGGCAAGTAAGAAAAAAGACACGCACGATTCCACCGCCCGAGGCGATTTTGTTCGACAATAAATCGACACACTCTTCGCCGAGATTTAAGAACTTGTCGTTGTTCCCGGTGGCTTCGTATCCATATACAACAGAGAGGGTCATGCCTCCTGCATAGCGCCGAGCGTGGGCGATGTAATTTGAGGGGTCTGCGATGATACTAGCGAGAAGATAAGAAATTAACGGCGCGAGCGGCGCAAAGTGCCAAATTGTCGCACCTCCGAATGAAAGAATGCGTTTCGGCCTCAATTAATGGGTGGTACGCGGGGATGACTTGGACGCCGAATGCCTGATTAATGAGTTTGCGCTGACGCTTGGACGTATCCCCGTATCGAGTGAAGGCGACCTGCACGAACGAGCATCGGAATCGCAATGAAAAACGGACGGATGCGCGACATACCATGTTATCGCAACCGCAGAGCTCGCCCGCCATAACCAGAGACGGTTTGTCGCCGTAGATAGAGCCCTTCTTGTCCAGCAAGTCCATCGTCGCTTCAGGACTATCGAAAAATTACAAACTAAAATTGAGGCAGCGGATCATCGACTGACCTGCTCAGCTAGTGGCACGAAGGAGTATCAGTACGCGTCTCAAGACCAATGCAAGAGACTCACGAAAACCAGTCCTTGTCCTACAACATGCAGATACGCTACGTCACCAAACTTTTTTGCCCATTTCTCTGCGACCAGCCACAGCTCTTTCGCCTGGAGATCCAGTACATTGCCGAGGATTGGGACGGGTGTGGGACCTGGCGGGAGTGCGCGGGACGAGGATTTCCAGCGGCGGGCGAGGACGGTTACCAGAACAGCAGCGAGTACCCAGACAGCCAAGCTCATCGTGATTCACGGCGAGAAGGTACGCGAGAGAATTCTAGAAGAGGGGAAAGGAAAGGGGAGAGTTTGTGACTTTTGAGGCATGTCGTCCTTATGAGGGGTCAAGATTCAGAAGAAGAAGTCTCGACCCAGGAAATCGTCTCGGCTAATTCTGGACGGGCTTCTTTTCGCTTACATCCGCTCAGGAAGCATGGTGTACCTGGATACATCCTCGCTAACTGTTTCACGACATACATAGAATTTTTCTGGAGCGTCCAAGAGCATTTTGCAAGCATTTTCGGCCGGTCCACGACGGACGGGGCTTTACTGGCCTTGACTCGCGCCGCACAGGAGTTTACAGGGCACTAGGCTCGCCCCATAACGGCGTCGATGGCGCTACGGGGCCGACCTCCGACCATTCTGCGGCAAACGCGCTGCTAAAGTGGATATTCATTTGTCCAGACGACACGAAGAGCCCACAAAGCCGCCTAGTATTGCGCCCTCAGGCTAGTCTACGCAGCTCATTGCACCCGGGGGCCGGTGTTCCAACCTGCCATCTCGGGTACTCTTCTCCCGCTGTTCTGCCCCGACCGGGTCCGCCCTAGCCTTGCGCGGACTCCGCTCCAGCCTCCGAGTTTCAAACGGGATTTCAATACCCTCCGTTCCGTTCTACGATCCGTCCATACCTCCGACCCTGTGCGTGAGGCTCGAGCCCTGGAGCCTGCAAAAGGCTAGACGATGCAAAAAAAAAAAAGTAGTAGCCGGTCAACGTACTCTGATACTCGGGTCATCTCCCTTTGATAGTCGCGGCGGCGGAACCACCCTTTGCCTCCTTCATCTCCGTTCCTGCAACGAACGCTCAGGGCTCAGCGCTGATGGTACGCCTCGCCGCTGTCGCCAATCGCCTCGCCTTGTATTTTTACACCATTTGGGCAAATTCCCGGAAATAGGACGACGTGGACCTGGCAACCGTTGAAAAATCAAAGGCGGGACTGTGGAGTGAGTACAAAGTACGCGCTCTAGCGGACGTCTATCAGACATACGACGAGTTCGTCAGAAGCTTCAAAAGATCCCAAGGCCGCCGGCGAGCCCGTTTAGCGCGGAGGACGGGCTGTTAATAAAGGTAAATAGATGTGCAACACCATGATTCTTCCTTGGTTCTCGGACGGACGTCATGCTCAGCTTGGTTTAAGCCCTGCCTAAGGACTTATGCGTTGAAGCTACATCTGCAGTCGGACTCGGACATTTTACTGGTTAAGCGCTCAAGGATTCGGACGGAAACCAGATATCCCCGTCAAGCCGCAAGCGCAAATGGTCTGGGAAAGCGGAATTTAGGATCGACATCCGCCGTCGTACGACGCAAGAAATAATCGCTACCGTCCGAATCGCTCCGAGCCATCGTGGTCAAAGTGCGAGATGACAGCGCTCGCCGCTCGCTCTCGGCTTTCGGGACCGGCGCCCGTCTGATAGGCGCGGTGCCGGCGCTTGCGGCTTTGTTTTGAACCACAACGTCAAAAAAAAAACCAAAGAAGCGGTGACTGGGACTTGAGTTACTCAACTGTTCAACGGCTCCTCTAACGGCAATGCCTCACTGGACAAATTTCTCGCACAAACACAACTGGAGCCTACCCTATGGTTAACTTGTACAGCAATCTCGTTGGCATGAAGCTGTGTCTCCCACTATGTGCTAGCAAAGCAAAATTTTACTCGCCCGTCTCCAGCTCATTCCTATGTTGTAACCGCGAGCATTCCGAGTCCACCGCACACGGAAGACGGTATACTTTCAGAACCAACCCTGTGATATCCTGGAAGGGAAGGACGTTGAACGTCGAGTACAGCCTTGCGCTTATTTGTTCTGATAGAGGTGTCTTCAATGTGCTGCGGTATTCCGAGTCGATCGCACTTTGCAGAAAATAAACTGAAGCTTGAACGCAGCCTTGTCAGCACCCCAGTCCATTGTCATGTCATGTACACTGCGACTAACTCTTCAATCTCAAGTTTCCAATTTATTGCGATCTCACAATTGACGGTATGCCGAGTCCACCGTACACGGGCTTTCCCGCACCCGAGGTGCGTGAATTTAACCGTGATTCATCCTTGACTAAGTAATTCGCGCTGAACTCAAAAGCCAAAGCCAAAATCTCCCTTACTCCCCGCTCCCAAGGAATTACCTCAGGCCTTGGTAAACGGGGCCGAGGCTCAGCGTAGGGAGTCTATTTATTAAACTGTGTGCTTAGTATGCGCATCCATCCGTCTCCTACGCCAGCGCATGCATTTCCCCCTCGCCCTTCCACTGCTATTGTCATTTTTAATGCCCGTCGCGGCGCGCGAGTGCGCCGTGTGTCCCCCGACGATCTGCGAACCCAGGGGAGAGGAGTACCAGCTGGTGTACCCCGAGTATTCAACGAACACTGTCGTTTGCGCGTACGTCTTTCTGCCCCTCATCTTTCAAGGGAGACTTACGACTGACTTGCTTTGGTACCGCACAGATATTTCCTACCGCCGGTACCACCTGCGAGGATGAAGAGAAATGGGTGGAAATATTGCACGTATGATGTACGTTTGTTAGATTTTCTCGAGGTTTGAGAATGTTATTAATCGAGCCGCTAGTCGGAAACGGGCAAGATAGAGGATACCAATTTGGACTATTGTCTACCCCAAGTGCCAACAGAGGCATCGCCGGAATGCAGTTAGGCTCGAAATTTGGCGGAAGCACTGGCAGTAGTGTGATAAAATTGCGCATCACCCTATTTATTGGAGAAGGGCAAAATAACGATTCCTAAAAATATTATATCCCTACAGGTCGCTGTGTTCATGTTCATACACTGTACGGTGGAGGCCAATTTTTGCGTTCGGCAGAGAAACTCTTTGGCCGTGGGATCCCATCAAAGTTAATGTTCAACCTCGGAATCGCTCGGCATCGACAAGTCGCCAACTGAAAATTCAGTAAAAAGTCTCGTGAATGTTGAATACCATTAATATGCTACACAGCTGCATCCGAGAGCCTTCATCCCCTCTTCCAATGCATAATATCATCTCCGTCCCAATATGGTATGTTTTAATTTAATATTCCATCTTCCGCGCCACTTTCGCCCCACTTACGTCACATTCTCTCAATCGAATCATGGGTCTCGACGGCACAGCACCCCAGTCAGCCACTGATGGTTTTCTCTGCAGTCGGGCCGAACACGCAGCTTTGCATACCCCACCATGATCCTCTCGTTTTTGACCACCATTATTCCTGCAGCCGTCGCTGCCCTCCCGGGACTCTCCCGCCCAGCCTCGGTCCTTATCGATTCGCAGGAAAACTGCCGCTTCCGCGTGGGGTCCAAGGCGTACGACTTGTGCCCGCTTTTTGGCCCCGCACCTGCGGAGGAATGGCCTTTTCTGGTGAAAGGAGGACAGGCGGAATACCGATTTCACTTTGGGTCGGACGACGGAGATCACTCGGGATCGTCTCGCGATCTTGGTAGCCCTGTTAGTATTCGTACTCAATTGCGTCCGCATCTTCCCCATTAAAACGCGCTCAGTGTCCGCCCGGAACTTGGATATGTTTACTCCGTAAGCATTGCTGCACGGAACTAGGGAAGCTGAAATGAATGCATGAGCAGGGGACGAATCGCACAAAGATATTGCTATCTCTGGCGACTCTTCTATTATTACCGTCTACCCGGAGGACCCCGACGGTGAGCCTTGTTGCCGGCGGATATTTCCGACATTGGAGCTGAGCTCATGGGTCAACAGAATCTCTAATTCTGCAACTTATTGATGATCGCGGCGGTGCAGTGCTACGACTAGTTTGTGACCCACGAATTAAAGTTGGCCAGGTGCGTAAATCTAACCGCTTCCCCTACTTGCGATCCTCACCTTTGAACCAGCCCACATTTACAGGCGTTGAGGGCAACCTGCACTCGTTCGCTTGGCGAACGAGGCTTGGATGCGAATCTGAGGCTTTAGCCTCCCAATCCATTCATACACTAGAGTCTGAATCAGACTCTGAAACCCCTCCGGACAGCGCCGATGACGAATCGGAGCTCCTTGAGGGCGACAGACAGCGGAAATCCCGAATTTCTACCGCCGTCGTTTTCGCCGTCGTTTCGTTAGTCTTCGCTGAAACTCATGGACTTACTTCTCTGACCTTTCTCCACAGAATCATCATCCTATCGCTCTCTATAATCTCCTACAGACACCCTGACCGTCTTAATTCCCTCCTGGCCGAACGCATCAAACCTCTCCTCCAACGTCTTTCTCTCACCAACATCCATCTCCCCCACATTTCGATCCCACACCCGCTGAAGCCCGCCGGCGAAGGCCGGCTGGTGCGCTGGGCGCACGAGGACCTCGAGCTAGACGAGGATATCATGGTCAACGGCAGCGATGCGTATGACGAGGCGGATGACACTGGCGACGAGTCCATCCCGTTGCGGCCTAGTCCGCGAAAAGGTGGTGGGCGGGGAGTGAAGAATTATGGGAGCGCGATATCACCGTTTTGGTGAGCGGGATACCATGCGTGAAGGAAATACCAATGTAGACTATTTTGTAATGACCGTACCACTATGCGAAGAAATTGTATCAAGGACGATTGGCTGCGTCGCCATTTGTAGATAACAGTGTTCAACCGTTTTTCCCCGCTGGCAACATTCAAATTTCTTGCAACGAACCTATAGTCTATCCGTTCTTGGTCTCCATTCCTTTTAGTTCAAATCCCGTTGGTGTAAGCGCCGGTGACCCTTCACAGTAATATATGTTCAACTAAAGCTCAACCCGCGACAACTGATCAGGAGATCCTTCCCAGCTGGGACGGCGCTTAGGCCTTTTTAGAGCAGCAGCTTCTCGAGCTCCTCGAAGCCTTCTAATTATTACCGTCCTACCAAGCGGCCTGGGCCCGTGGTCGAGAATGAGGTTGAACAGCACCGCCACTGATGACGTTGTGGCCACATCAGAGATTTTTGATGCCGCCACACCTTTCTTTCAAGACCACCATCTTACTTGGCGACGAACTTCTACCCAGAATTTTACCAGGGCTCCCGGAGAACTCTTGCGGACTCGCGTGAAGCATCCATCTTGGGTCCACGGCAGCCCCAAAATCAGCTGCGCCCGCGTAAACCGGTGAGAGCTGGTCAGCCTGCTTTCAGCCTGCTTTCAGCCTGCTTTCAGCCTGCTTTCAGCCGGTCTTGTTTTATCCGGGATTCCAAACGTCCTTGTGCGAGGTCTGCCCTCCACATACCGGTCCAAGATCACTTAAACCGGCCTTCACACGACGAGTACGGGACCTTCTAGAGCAAAACGCCCGCAAAGCCACGGTCCACGGAGGTTGCGAGGGAGGCGAGCAGTTCCAGAAACGCGTATGTAACGTTAAAGTGGCCAGAACGCTGCAATCCAGCTATCGCCATTCCCTAAAATCCGCGCAGTAGAAAGCTCGGAGTCCTCGGCGCGGGAAGCAGGTGCTAGCGACATCCGGTGCTCGATGTCGAACCATTTCGTTGCTCGTCCAGTCATGAATTTTCCTAATACCTCTCCTCTCTTCGCCATGCACCTAATTTCCTCCCATTGCCCACGCGATTCCGCGGTCATCTTGTCAGGGATGGCGGACGGCGACCTTCTTGCGTCCGCATTCGTCGCTGATTCTCAATCCTACAACGGACTGGTCGACGTGGTCCGCCCTCAAATTGGCATCAGAAATAGACGATTGGAAGAGAAACAGCAACATCACATTCACTATAGCAACTGTATGGCAGAGATGGGTTACGAGGACAGTGAGCATCGAGCATGCATCCCGACACCGCTGAAATGGCGCCTCTCTTCGTTCGACAGGGATCCCGGTGGTTATCGCAACGTTGCCCGTAATCATCGCAACGTTGCCCGTAATCATCGCGTCGCCGTTGGTCACGGCTGTCCATGGTATCTCTATCGTTGACCCAATGTTGCTCCTTAGATTAGCCTCTGGCTTCTCGGTCCGAACATTACCATTCCATCCGTAATTATCTCACTGCGTGAGGATCTCACAGAGGCCCTTAATCCTACAGATAAATAATCCGCACCAAACACGTAGAGGAAGAATTCCTGGACGCATAAATGCTGCCTTCTGATATGTATTTATTTCTCTTCGAGTTCTCAGTGCAATATTCCATTCACGCTAATTTTTGCTCGATTTACAGCTTCCAGATTCATTCGCGCAACTGACGAGAGGAAGATCCGTACAGAGGTCAGGCACGGCAGCCTTCGACTCATCCTTCAGGGTTCAGTCTTCAAAGCGCTGCTTCTCAGCGTATAAACCCCGCGCTCACCCCGCGCCGCGAACCCAGGCTCGGATCAGTGTCCCGGAATCCATGTTTTCCTTCGTTGCGATGGTTATCGGAACCTCGGGCTCGTCCAAGTTCGTTGCTCGATTCGCTCGTTAGTACGTTCGTCGAGGAGTCAGCACCGAGAAGCACCGGAATTTCACCGTTGCTCGTGGACTGGTAATGGGATGAAGTAGAAGCATTTCAACGTCCTCGGTATGCCCTCTCCTCTATTTAACATGACCACTGGAACTGGGTTGAAGCAGTGAGCCCTCTCCTCCTCCTCCATCCTCCTCCTCCCTGGTCCTCGGTTTCTTCATCTGCCATATTCAACCACTTCCTTTCGCCCACTTCACCGACCACCATTCGAACCGACAGATAACCTGTTGACGACATCCGTGGACTGTAACCAGGTCGTTTTATCGGTAAGTTGTCTTGTATCAATCCACCTGTTGCGCGCTGCAGCTATATACCAGCTCTGCAAGGACAACTAAACTTTCAACACACCCCCACTCCATTTCTCAACCATGAAATTCGCCTCCTGCACGCTCCTGCTTTCTGCGGCGGTTGCTGTCCACGTCGCGTTCGCGTTGCCTGCCACACGCAAAGGCATCGTCCCGACGACGACCGTCTCCAAGCCGGCCAGCCCGTCGGCAGCCGATGCCATTGGCGCGGCGTTCGCTGCCGACCCGTCCATAAATGTCGCGGGCATCTACGCTGCAGCCCAGGCCTCCAACGGTCACACCCTCGCGACCTATCCCATTAACCCGGAGCGAAAGGTGTATACCAATATCTATGCCGACTGGAATTTCACCGGCGTCTCTGCTTTCCATTTCATCGCCGATATGGACGTCGACTGTGATGGGCCGAAGGTCAGTAGTCTCGATGTTCGTGGTTCTTCACACTCTGACCTTGTTCTACCTTTTACCTCAGTCGAACTGCAAGGTAAATAGTTTACTCGGTTTTTTGGCTTCGATGTTCAGCTAACAATCAAACTCTCAGGGTAACAGAGACGGACAGTCCGAAACCTCCTTTGGCGCGTTGGATGCGACCAAAGTTCCATATTTTGTTCTGCCGGAAAGGTTCACCCAGCAATACAAGTCGATCTTGAAGGACAATGCTCTGGGCGCTATTATATGCAACGGCAAGATGTTTTATGGCATTTACGGCGACCAGGAGTAAGTATTCCTTTTTCGGCCGGCGGGACCTCGGTTGACTAAAATATCACAGTGCCGACAGCCCACAGGTTATTGGAGAGGCGTCCATCCTCACAGGCCAAACCTGCTTCCCTGGCGGAACGATTAACGGCGACAATGGCCATCCGGAGAATGATGTTGCATGTATGTCCTTCAAGCGGCCTGCATATTTCACTTTTAACGTTTGGTCTCGCTTCAGATATTGTCTTTGGATCCCAAGTTCCCGCTGGGATTCAGAAAAACAGTATCGATTTACCCGCCTTGAAGGCTTTAGGAGACGCACAGGTGAAGCTGCTTCAGAAGGCTCTCCATCTTTGATTTATTTTCGGTTTGGGATCGCCACGCCGGCGTGGCTTGCTAGTGGAAATGTAGCTATATACCCTGTGCCATACATGTAGAAATTCAAATGTACAACTGATTCCTTTCGAACTTCGCATACGATAAGATAAGATAAATTGCGGATCAACGTTGCTGACAAATTCAAACTCCGCTCCACGCATTTTCTTCACTCACACTCATGGCTCGCCGCAATGCTCCGCCGAACTCAGGCCCGGCCTACATCCAACAAAGCCAATCCCAGCGCCGCACCCTCGTCGACCCCGATGAGACCGCCTTCGCCCGTTTCCTCCGCGAGGAGGTCTGGGCACCAGAAAAAAGAGTCGGAAATTTGAGTCTCTTGACGGGCGTAGGGATGTTCGTGGGCGCCATTGTGGCAATTAGAAAGTGGGGAGGCATGATGGTTCCTGCTTGAGGTGAGTATCTCCCCGTGTTCTGTGCGAATTCATTGCTCAGTGTCCGCAGGCGCAGACGCAGCACGATGACGCGGTCATCTAACGATATCGGTTTGGATTTGAACAAAAAAGCACCCCACCGACTGTATATTGGCTCTTCACCTGCGATTATCCATACATAATATAACGCTATCGCCCGCGACTTGAAAAACTATTAATGGGCGCTATTTACTCCGCATATTCTCTCCCTTTGCCAGAAGGACGGGCTGCACCTTTCTTCCTCTGCGCTGTGGTCTAGGACCCTCGATCGTATCTTCTGCTGAACGACTGAACGGCCTTTTGTACTTTGACATGTCTATCGTCGGAACGGTTGGGACGGGCAGCTTGGATGTCGGAGTGGTCGTCCCAGCTGCCCTTGGGGACCGGCGCGGAATCCGAGTGCCAACAGATTGCGACCGTTTCTTCGAGCTGCCCCTGCTGTCGGTCAATTGCGATGAGGTTTGCTCCCGTTCTATCTGCGCCACGCCGTGGAGGTCGCGGAGAGAATTCTGTGGCAGACTGGCGACTTGCACTGTACCTAAGGCTCTTGGCAGTGGGTCCGATGTACGTGTCGTGCCTGAAGCGGAGGGAGGGATGGGTGGCACTCGTGGGATGAGCTGCGGAGAAGTAGTCGTCTGCAGTCGATTCGCTGCGTCGTTGGTCGAATGGAGAGGTCGAGCGAACGCGCTCGGGGGAAATCCCGTGGAGGTAACGCCAGCAGACCGTGCCCCATCTACGCTTTTGGTAAGCTATGTCAACAACACCGCGACGAGGTACTCACGAGGCAGCAGTCGGGTGCCTTCTGAGTTTGAACGCCCGCGACCAATTCTTCGCCCAACTGGCGATGCAGCTTGGGCTCTTCTCTTGTCCTGTTCCCAATTTCAATGGAAAAAAGGTTTTCTTTTCTAGCTGCGCACCCTGGTTTCCGCGATGATTCGGAATGCTCTGCGAATCGTAGGTCAAGATGATATTGAAGCGCACGAGCAAACCTCCGCACCGTATTTTCAGACTACGACATCCACAGGAAGCTGCGATCTCGTACACGCCTTCGGCCGTGACCTCGTCCAGCGCAAGATGCATCGCGTGCCGCACAAGGGCCTGTATGAGAGATGGTATGTTAGATGAGAACAACGGCAGCGGTAGCCCACATAAAACAAATTAATTAATTAAACGCGCACCTCAAGAACTGGTATCTCGAACTCTGTCGAGATAATCAGGAGATGGCTGAGTACGGCAGGCGCCCGTTGCAATGTTGTCCCCAGCGCCAGCGAATACAGGTACTGCAGCAGGGCCATAGTCACCGCATACGACTGAGCAAAGCTGACACTGCTGTCAGTAATCGTTATTTCAATGCGCTTTCCGTGTTTTTCTCGCTCGGCGCCAGACAATCTTGCATGCCGTTCACGGAGGTAGTCCCACCGCTCCATGACGACTTTCCGGGAAAGCTAATTCAGCGCTAACGCGAATTCTGAATTGAGCAGTACTTACCTTCGCGCTGGCATGGAATGCCCCGGCCGTCCTCGCAGAAGAAAGTAAAGTCGGTATGTTGACCGTTTGCGAGCGACGCAAGGCCCAGCTTCTGGCTCGCTACATCCAATTTAAGCTGCCTACATAACGAAATTCAAAAAGGATGCGCGCGACATTGGTATAAAAACAATCGGAGACTCACGGCGGTTGGTATACCCCCAGCGCCTCCAAATCCAACACGGAAACCGCGTCCCAGCCAAGCGCGCCGTCGTCGACGAGTTTCTCTGCCAGTGCGCGTTTGCCGAGGGTGAAGAATTTGTTTTGCTCGTGCCACAGATATCCGTTTCCCCATGATCCGTTGAGTTCGCCCGTGTCGATGCGCGTCCAGTGGCCATGATTGGCGGTTAGGTCCAAAGTCCAGATACAGAAACTCTGTTGACTCTGTTGGTCGGTGTTGTCGACCGGGTGGTTACCCGCGAGGACGAGCGTGCTTCCGAGGATCCCGCCGCTGGGAAGGCGAACGGAGACCGGTGCGTTGCTGGTATTAGTGGCGAAAGTACGAGTTTTAATTTGGCCACCTGCTAAATGGGTAATGGTGTGTATTCCACCCTGTGGATGGTCGGACTGTGGATTTGTTTTTTTCAACCGAAAAGTTCAAACTCAACCACGCACGTTGGACAGGTAAATATCGCAAGGGGATCCGGTTGTCGCCAGTTCGGAACAAGAAAAAGGCTTCATTGTACCGGCAGTAGTACCCTCAGCGCAAGGAAAATGCCATGGAAGCGTGCGAACATGGAATTGAGGGACCACGCACAGAGCGTGGTCTATATTCAGTGACGGTGAATAAGTTGTTCGCTGAATCGTCGTCCATTCTTTTCGTTCGAGGTCATAAACACAGATGTCGTCCAATCCCGCGCCGGAGGCGTCCTTCCCACCGATTATGAACAGCCGATTTACTGAAACACAGGACAGGTGAGAGTGCCGTCGCCGTGGAGCGTGCGTTATAGGGGCCGACGACGCTGTGGGAATGCGGGTCTTGCGAGGAGCGGGGAGCCAGCGACGGGTCGAGAGATTGAAGAGCTGGACGTCATTTTTTGCGCTGCCTCGTGCGCCCAGACCTCCGCAAACAACTAAGTTGTCTTTCCCTAGGGTCGGGATCAGATTCAATACGGGAACACAATCTCAACATACGCACAGATATCCAGTGTGTGGAAACAGCGCGCGCGGGAAACAGGGTCGTCTGCTGCGGCCGATATTAGTTCTTTCCATTTCCAAAGCTCAAGATCTAGCTCATAGAGATGAGCTAGGGGCTTGGGCTCGGAAGCAGAAGGGAGGGATCCGCCCTGACGACGGGGATATAGCATGACATAATCGCTGCGAGACCAGTGGACTCACGAACAAGTACAGTTTCGACCCTGAAATTGTCGTAGCGGCGCCCTAAGGCTCAGAGCAGCCCTCGTCCGTAAGGAATCTCACATCTGCAAGTAGAGGGACTCACGATTAATCCTGGCGGGACGTCTCCTATCGTGTCGTATGAATGGATAACCATTTCAGATGTTGAGCGAACCATTTGTGAACGCGGGCACGGATGAAGGGGGGGGGGGAGGTGGTGATCAGAAGAGAAGATACAAATTTCCGGGGAGCGCGTTATATGTTTTCGCATCGCATCGTCAGGCAATCATCCTGCGATCCGTGAGCCGTTCGTTAGCTATATAGCCATGGGAACAAAGATTAGTGAATAGAATACGGATAACGCGGCATATGTGGTGAACCCAACACGTACAAGACAAGGGGGATGGCACCAGACGAACGCATCGTGTCTGCTTGATATCAGGTCAGAGAGCGAGTCCAGGAGTGTTGAACGCGCGCGATCATCTTCAACTGAGATGGCTTCGACTTTTGAGCTGGGTGGAACTGTCATGCCCACAAGAAAGTGCAAAGTAATGGGAGGACAACAGATACGGTACACATGTTGAAGCCGCCAGTGAAACCGATCTTCCTATTGAAACTTGAACTTGTTCCGAATCGGCTGTTGTAATAATAATCCTTGCCAATGCTAGCTCGGTGAGGCTCTTGAGTTGTAGGAGCCGGCTGAGCGGTAGCGTCTCCCGATGATGCAGTCGGGAAAGACGATGTTGGCAGCTGGCAGCAAGCAAGCGGGTGAGTGCCAAGTGAGTGCACTGATCGGACTCGGAATTGTGCGGAAATCGCGATCACGTGAGCTTGTCGTGTCACGAAAATTGACGAGCAAAGCCTCAGCAAACCGTTGATTTATCTAAGCAGTCCAAAAAGAAAAGCCTAAAGGCTCTAAATAAGCCGTTAACAAACTTATTTCTTCTTACATGCTGGAGCGGTACCGACTAGCGGCATGCCACAAGACCAGATTCGTATCATTCCCTTTGACTCATCCAATCCCTTATAAGTGGATTTAAAGCTTATCCTCATTTCAACGGGTGCAAATGTCTTCCTCATTCCTTGTAACCGCTCTTCCGAAAACCGCCCTGGTTGTGATCGATGTGCAGCAAGGTTGGTCCAATCGTGCCCGGCCCGCACTCGGGTCTCTTCATCGGCTCATTCATCCCAGCATTTATCGATCCGTCTTTTCTAAAACGCGAGAGATCTACGCCAAACATGCAGCCCAACATTTCCGCTCTGCTCGCGGGTTTTCGGGAAAAGCACTTGCCTGTAATCCACATCCACCACTTCGATGCGGTCGAGTCCACATCGCTCTGGAATGAGCAGTCGCACCCTGAAGGGGTCCTTCCCCAGGATTATGTTCGACCTCTGGGAAATGAACCTGTTCTGCGCAAGTATGATAAGAGCTCGGGATTTGGCGCAAACCTTGTCGCCGACGGCAAGACGAGTCTCAAGGACATCCTCGACGCACAGGGAATCAAAACCATCATCCTGGTTGGACAATCGTCGCCACACTGTGTCAGGTAAAGAACATCGATAATCAGATTCTCCAAGGAACAACTGATGACAATTTCTCAGCTCAACGGCGCGAGCGGGATTTGACTATGGATTTTCTGTCGTGGTTGTGGGCGATGCGTGTGCCACATATGCTGGACCCATCGCAGATTTTCCTGGTGCAACGAAAGGCGACGCGCAAGATGGGAAGTATTGGAGTGCTGAAGCGATGCATGGGCTCGCCATGGCTCACTTGGATGGTGGTGAATTGGCCCACGTTGTGGGCACTCCCGAGGTCTTGAAGTTTTTGTAATTTGTTTTGTAATATAGTGGTTATGTCGACTATTCTAGATCTCGGCTTCTAATTGAATTTCCCATCCCATAAGTTATGGACCGAAAGCCGATTTCTGTACGACTCGGAGAGGCCAAGGATGAACACTTCCTAGGTGGAATTGACCCAACCAATTCGGCAACCACGATCGGGCCGGAAGGCTTCGGTGCTCCGGCCCGCTGAAACAAACTCAGCGTGCCAAAGGGATTTTCCTCGTCGAATTCAGGGTTGTGAGGGTCGCTGACCCACCGACAGGCTTGCCTTTCCGTGCACCGGAAGTGAATGCACACTCGAAGATCCATCGATAAGCATTATGGCGTGAACTCGAGGCCTTGCTTTGACGCAAACGGTGTTCCGCCCGGGCTGTCTAGCAAGCAGAATATTAATTATACACACCCCGATATTCTGATTTTTAAAGCAAACCGCGAATGAGCCTGGCACGATGAGATCTTACTTTATGCGTTGAGCGTGTAACAAAAAAAAATGGAAATCTCTGATCAAGAAACGAATCCTATCAACGACATACTACAAACAAGTTAGAACCACGAAAACGTCCACCCCTGCAAGCTCGAGGTATCTTCCACTCCATACCAGGGTGAACAGTCGAGCTTCGAGGAGACAGGAGCGGGGTAGGTCAATTCGATTTGAAGACCAGCCTCTAGGATAGTCTCTCTAGACAGACGCTCTATAAAAATTGCGCTCGTACCTCGCGTTATAGAGTCTGTTAGTTACCGCGTCAAATAAGCGGCGTCCAACGTTATCAAAATTGATGGCCGATGCACGACCAAATAACGCGTGCATTTTACTGTATTTCACGCGTCGACGCCGTACAAGACGTGACATTTTGGGGGAAGAGTCATTGAACACCCTCCAGAGTGTCCTGCTCAAGGATTAGAGGGTCCATGGCCTTCCTGCGCGCAGTTCGGACATCACGCGCTCTTTTCGGCCGAAACAGGCGAGGAAGTTGTAATTGCAGTAGTTTAGCCAGTCTTCTCGGCAGATTGAGCGCAGATATATTGTGACATGCAATAGCAGGCAGTTGGGATATAAAAGCGCACATCTTTGTGTTCACGCCGCGTCAGAAAAGGTCAGAACGCGTTAATCGACTACTCACGTGGTTTCCCAAAATGGAAAGCTTACATAATAACCCTGGTCGCCTACTACCATAGCGTGGTAACCACAGGACTACCTCTAGGAATGGTTGGACGTCGGGATGGTGGTACTTGAACTCCCCGTATCGGCGTTCGAACAGGATGACGAGGCGCCTCAGCGCTCCCGCTACCATGTTTGATTTTATAAAATTTATGAGCACGACATCCGACATGGAAGGACAGTCGTGAATCTCAAGTTCCTGCAACCCTGGACATGCCGAGGTAAAGGTAGGCAGCAGATCATCGTCGAATGAGTGTCTGGGGTGAGCATAAACTGCCTTCGAGATCCGAAATCGCCGAAGGGTGGGAGGCAGGGCGAGGAGGAAGTCTTTCAACGCAGCCTTGGTGCATAAATCCATATTAAGGTCCACACTTTCAAGGTGCGGGGCCGCGGCGAGGAAGGAGTAGTAGGAGATGTCGGCGGCGGGCCCATCATCCTGCTTGCCACAAAGTTTCAGATGGCGTAGGTGCGGGAATGAGAGGCGATCAGAGAACTGTTGGATGGCAGAGGGAAGGGAAGTCCGGGAGCACATTGGAGATTGAAGAACGAACGTGTGGAGGAACGGGCATTCGACGATTCGCCATTCTGTTATGGCGGCCCCGGGACGGTAAACCACCTGCAATCGGCAAGTCCGCAGTTTAGGGCAGCGGGATAATACGTCCAGCGCCCTTTCAGCTGTCATCGAGTCAAGGTCAAAGCTCTCTTCTATCTCGAGTCCTGTCAGGTTATTCCAGCGGAGCGGCATTTCCAGTGCCATGACACCCTTGGCGATAATGCCAAAGCAAGAAAGAGTACGGCCACGGAGGAGACGCAACGAATTCCATTGTGGAGAGTCTTCCTCGTGCGCATCTGCTTGGCGGAATTTGAACGATTTCCAAACGGGGACATCTGCCTCTGTCAAATGCGATAGCTTTGGCAAAATCGAGGCAGCGGTCACAAAGGAGATATGCTCCCAGCGCGAAGAAAATGGGAGGAGGGTGTCGATAAGAAGGTTTGTTGTGTTTTCGGGGTGTTCGATTGAACCTCGGACGATCCACAGGGACGAAATTGCCAAGGGGCATTGACCGGATCGACCCAACCACGTTTTGGCGATTTCCAACCGCTGCGCCACTTTGTTGGTGAACACGGCGGACAGAGGGACAGATGGATTCAGTTTCAAAATGGGGTGAGCGAGGTGTAGACGCGACCAAAGGCACGGCGTCGAAAGGGATATATTTCGCCACGAGCTGCATATGCGTCCCAAGAGGACAGGTGCCTCCGTCGCGCTCATAACACAGTTACGGTGAGCGGGGAGGCAGGCGATAAATATTTCTTGAAGGATATCTAGAGGAAGACGTCGAACGGGTGAAAGCAGGGCTGTGTGCGAGTCCACATAGGTGGCGAGCCTCTCGCGCTCGTCAGCTAGTTTGCGGAGCTCCTGGTCCAGGATTATGAGTCGGAGAGAGGGTTGAGCAATCAAGGCTGAGATTTGGGATATTTCATCGTCCTGGGGGCAGTAGTTGGTCCCCAGCTTTGAAGTGAAGGGAGACAAGGGGGCCCAAGTCTGGGGTAATCTGAACCATGTCGAAAGTTGACGTAGTTTTACTCACGGAAACTGAATATCACTATCCCGAAGCCTGAATGTAAGTCGTCGCGGAGTTTGAGGCCAAAACATTATTCCTATATCGGGCCTGATAAGGGATTTGATGTGTCCAAATGCAGTAATTTATCAGGTGACGTGCCAAAAGATCTAGGCTTGGACAAAAGTCTTTTCCTTCTGCAACTCCCTTTACTGTAGTTTAACCCTCGGAATACATCCCGATGACCTCGAGAAAGGCCTCTGGCAAAAAAAATCTGCCAAAACGGAGGTTTTGGCGCTGATATAAGCCATTTTCCCACGGGGAGGGGGGGAGGGGTCGGCCAAAAGTGCTGAAGAAAAAAATATGTAGGTGATATCCTTTTTTCTTATCTTTGGGCCCCCTTGAAGGGAGACGACATGAACTTGGCAAATCAAAAGCGGCGTGCCAGTGGCGGTGTCGTCGGCTATCGAGAGACACGATCACCTGATACCAAACAAACGCGCTCAGTCGGAGTTCAAGTCAGCGACAATCTCTGCTTCGGCATGAATGTTTGAGGCGCGTATCTTGGCGCTGAAATATACAGAGCCCTCATCTCATTAGCAACCTCCGAGGACCGAGTTGTAGACTGGGAACAGGAAATGACTTTCAATTTTAACCGCGGTACGGCGTTCGCACGGTTCAAGTTTTTCCTTTGCATCAATCCAGCGCCGTCCGAAATGTTGCACAGCGAAATGATCTCCGTCGACTGAAAGCTAGCGACCAAATGAGCGGCGATCGCAACCACGGCGACGAATCGCGGAAAACTCGAGCGGCGAAACGCGATGTAATAAAATAAATAGCACGCGATGAAAGCTGTCTCTTCCCCTCGTAGTTGATCTACACAATGGCCACCGCGTCAACTCTTCTCTCTGCTCTGGTTCTGGCAACCATCGCACTTTCCGCTCCCACTCCTATGCCCTGGGTCAAATCCAGAGACGCACCTGTGATCGACCCCAGCACGTTCGCTGCCGACTCTTCCATTGATGTCGCTGCTATTTACGCTGCTGCGACAGCGGCTAACAAGAACAAGGTCGCTAGTTATGCGACGACTTCTACTCAAGACCATTTCTTTACCATATACGCGGATTGGCAACACCTCAAGCACGTATCGGTTTCCACTTCGTAGCGGACATGGATATCGATTGTGATGGTACTGATGTCAGTTTCAATCTTGCCGCTGCCGTTATTCCGCGCTAACGGTTGACTCCTGCAGTACAAGTGCGCTGTACGTCGTGCGATTGCATCCACAGAGACATGCTATGCT
This sequence comes from Mycena metata, assembly GCA_029378385.1. NCBI lineage: Eukaryota > Fungi > Basidiomycota > Agaricomycetes > Agaricales > Mycenaceae > Mycena > Mycena metata. Next base: position 143,480 of record JARKIB010000209.1, read on the forward strand.
AATGTGAACGATAGGGAAACAGCGTCGGGGATAATCAGACCTCATTCGGCGCCCTCGACGCACGGAAAGTCCCATGGTTTGTGTTGCCCGAGACCTTCCAAAAGCAAGAGAAGAATGCTGTCAAGGATAATGCCCTAGGTGCGATTATCTGCGACGGCAAAATGTTTTATGCTATATTTGGGGACCAAAAGTCGGTTACGCTTCCCACCCTAAGACGTCTCCTAACCTGATGTATCAGTGGCGCAACTCCCCAAGTCATCGGTGAGGGCTCACTTTTGCTCGGCCAGGCTTGTTTTCCCAATGATAACATCACGGGTAATAATGGGCATGCCCAACGTGATGTAGCCTGTCAGTAACGGTGTTTTCCACCTTCGACTTGGGCAGTGTGGTGGACTGACAAAATCACTTTGAAGATCTTGTGTTTGGGAATCAATCGCCGAAGAACATAGACTCGAAGTCCTCCACGATTGATATCTCGGCGTTGAAGACACTCGGGGACCAGCAAGTCAAATTGCTTGTGCAGGATTTGAACCTTTGAAAAATAGGGCTGGTCTTTTAATGTACTACAAGAGTGCGGTGGGGTGCGAAGGCACCCCACTTCGGTTGATACATCATGATGAGAGCGTGCAGCTTCCAGTGGGAACATAAAACAGCTTCACAGCGGTTTATGCGGTGATGTTGGGCACATACGGGGACACGGCTTCAGGCGGACAGAGTCCTAATTTTATAAAGGATTACCAAGTAACAGTGGCTGGGATACACGTTTGAAGTCATGCGTTGACCATTGCTTGCGTAGGACTTGTTCGTTACAGATAGGGGGTTCGTTATCTTCATCTCGAAAATCCACTGTCTCGACGGGGATGTCTATGTCGATCAGAAGAGAGCTCATGCCCGCCCAGCCCCGGAACGAGAGCCTACGGAAAGGAGATTCCAGGCTCGGAAAAGGCTCGGAAATGTTGAATGTTTTGGGGGTTGCCTAGGCCTACGTGCTCGAGGCCGGAACAAAGTCTTGCCGGGATGTTGTGAGTTTTTGATTGCCACGATTTCCTTAGAGGGGGAGGACCACGCATTAGGCAGCAGCACAATTTATCCTTCGTTATTCGGAGTTTATGAGCCACAAAGAAAGGTCGAGTAACTGACCGCCCAGATCTGGGACGATCGAGTAGAAGTCGTGTTTCCGAAGTCATACCCACGATCGTCACGGTTCTATGTTTCACCCGAACCCTTTAAGAAGCAAAATTGCGCTGAGTATCGGAGTCCAAAACGTCGACGTCAAGAAGCCCCCCTCATGTCCACTCTGGACGCAAAGCAGCTTGAAAACGCACATGCATTCCTGAAACATTTGAACGCCATGGATTGGGTTTCTCTCGGAGACCTCTTGGCCCCTGAGTTCAAGCACCAATGCTTTCCAGCGACCGTCGTCGTTCCCGACGGGAGGCAAACACGAAGCAAGGAAGAATATATCGAAGGCATCCTGCAAGGCGGCCTGACAAATTACTTCAAAACGTTCCGAGTGCGCCACTTTCCCAACGAGTTTACAAGCAGCTGACCGGCATTGTCCTGCAGTTTTCCGAACCGATGGACGTGATTCACGGCTCGAATAAAGTGGCATTTCATGTTGGTGTATCTTGGGTTCTCCAGAACCACAGTTTACCGTTTATTGATGAGTCTCTAGGTAAAATCGGTTGGCGTGTTCAAATCTGGCGACAGTTACGAAAACGAATACATGCTTACCTTTCACTTCGATGGCGAAAAAGTGGTCAGGCTGAACGAATTTGTGGACTCGAAATACACTGCTGGGTTCTTCCCCACCGCTTGATGTCACCCAGACTCGCTCTCGACTGTAATGTGCCATGCCAATTTCTTTCAACATTAATGACCTGAGAACACGAAAAATCGACGCACCGCGTGCCAAGAGACCGATGGTTGAGAACGCGTAGATCAGCATGAACTTCAAGGAGGAAGTTAATTGCGTGCTTATGCAGTTTTAAGACGTTTGCACCAAATCTTCGCCAAAAAAACACAACGCTACCGTGATACGTCCTATCCCAGCCTGGAGTCGAACCAGGGAATTCCGCAGAAGTATCCTTCCGACCGTGCCAGGAACAGCGGACGCACACCGAGTGCTACTGGGTCTTTGTGCCTTCGCCCATATGAGCTCAGAAAGCGGCTGGCGCCGGGTGAGCTGAATTATTGCTTACCGAGGTTGATGTTAAGGCAGCTGCACAGCTTCATTATTGGTGATGAACGGATAGAGTGAGTGACGAAAAAAGGTGCTGAAAATGCCGACCGAAAAAAAGGAACTGCTATATCATGACCCAGCCTGGAGTCGAACCAGAGAATTCCGCCGAAATTGCATCACATCCTTGTGGGAAGAGGCGAGAACATACTGACGGCTACTGGACCGTTTCTGCGTATATTTTGCGTTCATTAGGTTGGGCGAAAATTCTGACCAGATGCGCTTACCTCTCTCGAGGTTGACGGCACAGTTTCGATTATGGTTCGTATGCTTCAAAAGCAGGGGAAAGCAGGGAATAGGGAAGAAAGCGACTGTGAAAAGGAACGTCAGAGCATAAGCCTAGCCTGGAGTCGAACCAAGGATTTCCTGTATCACGTCCACGTTGCATGGAGAGCGGACGTGCGCAGGGGGCTACTGGGTCTTCTCTCGGCCAAGCGAAGATTCACAAAAAGCAGTCCTTCGGAGCCGAATTTAAAACGCTCGTTTGCTGTCGAATGCGATTCCGAGACGGCAATATTCCACGAGCGAAAATCAAAGGGCGAGGTACCGAAAGGACTCCAAGCAGAGAACCAAAGGAGCGGGAGTTGGACAAATGGTTGATGCAAACAACGTCTTGAAGGACAGACGAACCAGGCTGGAGTCGAATCAGGCATTTTCGCAGGAATGGATGAGCGTGATCTTTTTTTGGTGCACGAACAGTCACTAGCGAGAGGTCGGGCTTGAGGGTTCAAGAAGGTGACCAGGAAGAACAAAGCCACATCTGCTTGAGCAGTAGAGTCAACGTAGGGAGACCTTGTAATTCGGGGACTTAATTGTCGAAAAAAAAGAGTCCAGGGGATCCTGATCATAATATGACCCAGCCTGGAGTCGAACCAGGTCCAGATTCTGCGGAATGACGCGGGAGTTCGCGGAACCATAGGACGAGCAGGGCACATCCTGCGCAGTGGGTTCATGGTATTGAGAGGGCGGACAAGGTTGGCCAGCCTGAAATCCGTAGAGTGTTGGGAAAAAAAGAGTCCAGGAGGATTCTACTATGACCCAACCTGGAGTTGAACCAGGTGCAGATTCTGCGGAATGACGCGAGAGTTGCGGAAACATAGGACGAGCAGGGCACATTCTGCGCAGTGGGTCCACGGTACTGAGAGGGCGGTCAAGGTTGGCTAGCCTGAAATCCGTAGACGTTGGATAGCTTGATCATATATTGCTCCGGAGGAAAATCGAAACATTTGCCTGTATTGAAAAAGGCCAATCGCCAGACCTGGGTCGAGCCAGATCATGAGATTCAGAAGGCGAAAAGTCCCGGGCATCCAGAGAACATGAGCTCAGCGCGCAACCAATAGTTGCTTTTAGAGGTGGTGGAGAGACGCAAGACGTCCGAGTGCGAATCTTCGGCCGAAATCCCGATTAGCCAACACCCGCAACTCGACCACGATGACCATTATTCCAGCAACGAACCACACAATTGACCCACAAACTGGCCGACTGGACACCCCATAGTGAATGAACTGGATCGATACACCTGAACTACAAGCAGCTGGTGAGCATTGACGATGCAATCCCTGAAATTCGTTTCGTTACTGACTTGTCCTTGCACTGTCGTTAGTCTGCTAGTTTTGCTAGCTCGTAGACCTGGGTACTGCTGCGAGTGCACATTGAAGGGTGTTCTTGAAAACTGAAACAAACGCGGGACCGACCACCTGCCAACTTGTAGCACATATGCACTTGAAGTCAAATCCTCTTTTATTGCTGCGAGTGGCCTTCATCTAGCTCCATGCCCCGCCAGCATGACCGCCCCCGATACCCCGTCGTCCGGCGGCTCGTCCCGCCTCCATTCTGCTCGTCGTGTCTCTCGTGCACTTCTACTTTCGCGATGGGGGTCCTCGACGCGTCGCGCATTGCCTTTCGACTTGCTGCGCGGCGAAGCACGGTACAGATACTGCGACGGTGTGGGCGATGTGTACTGTCACGCGTTCTGCTCTCCTCATTCCCACCCGAGAAACCAAAGGCAAGCTGGCTCAAGAAAGGAGTAACCGCCACTTGGGCCAGCGCATTTACCACCCCAACGGCTTGCTGTACGTCGACCCCTCCGGTGCGCGCCACATCCCCGAGCTCATTACGCCCGTCAAGCTCGCGTCTGCCCTCACCTCCAGGCCGTGGCCGAGCACTCGATGCTACGCGCGCCTGGCGCCCAAGTGCGACCAGATCGACCGCGATTTGGCGCCGTTTTACGGTGTGGATCCTGTCGAGGTGCGGCGCGTGCAGATTGAAGGGGAGGCGCATGCGGATTCGTATACGACTAGGGAGGATGCGGGGGGGCTGGGGATGCTGGACTTCACGCTCCCGGCGGACGAACGGCTGCGGTTAGCCCTTGCGTCGGGCGACTTCAATCGATCAAGCTGCTGAGGGAGGTGGAGGGGCGTTGCGGTTTCGCGCGGTTTTCAGCCCGCATGATAATCCGAATTTGGTGCTTGGTGTATGTGTGTTTCCTCGCCCTTGATATCCCTCTTCTACTGCGACTGTGCGGTGTGGTTGGCGCGCTTGTATAATCCTACACTTTTACCCCAATGACGCTGACTTTTTCCTATCTCATGCAGTACCCACTCCGACAACAAGCTCTCGACGCGGCGAACGCGGGGACATGTACGTCCTTTTTTCTTCTTCCTTTCCTTATTTCTCTTCCTCTTTCTTTCGTTCTTTACTTTCCCACCATGCCCTTTCGTTTGGGCTCTCGCCGCTTCCTGGAATCGCTGCACTTCGCGCGAGGTCGTACAATCCACGACTCGGAGGACTGTCGCGTGATGCTCGACGTGGATCCACAACATGCTCTCCTTCGTTTTCGTCGACGCATTTATCCCTCTTTCCTCCTTCGCCTCATCCTTCAAAAGAATCACTTACCAACTCCTTCCTACTATCAGACATCGACCCCGCCCACTCCCCGCCCCAAATGCACGGCTGGCTCGCCGCCTGCCCGCCCCTCGCGCGCAGCTTGCTGCGCTCCCGCCGCCGTCCGACGAGGGAATCCGAATGAAGGCGTGCCGGGGGTGCCTGGTGGGGAGGGTGGGTGAGTGTTCGGGCTCAATCAATTACATCTGGCGTTGGGACGGGATAAGAGGGAGCGGATGCGGGCGTTCGGACGTGCGGGAAGGAGGCGGCTGGGATGAGCATGGGGCGTCCGTCCGACCGCTTCGTTCCGAGGCCGAGTGCGTGATGGTGGTGCGAAGATGGTGGGCGCGACCGACTGGAAGAAAGAACGGGTGCTGGTGCGCATAGCGGACGGTACCGGTCGTCCCTCACGTCTGCTACCGTGTGGCCGTGTCGTTCCCCGCATGTCTCTCTCTTCTCATCGTTACTTTCTCCTCCTTCTGCTCCGGTCCATACTGATCTTATCTCTAGTTCCAATACCTTCATTTGGGCGTAACGCCCACCTCCCCGCCATGGACCCCTGCGAGCACCCGCACCCGCGCGCACTCGCCTATATCACTCGCGGCCGCGGCCACGGCCCCGCACCGCGCCCCAATCCCGCACTTCAGCTACAGCGTTACGCCGCTGTACGCCGATACTCGGGTCGCGATGCCCCTCAATTGGGTATGTACTTATCTGGCGTTTTCCTTGGAGCCCTCTTGTTGATTGCATGCATGACAGGTATGCGACCACCTCCCGCAGGAGGGTCGGCCGCCGCCGGTGGGGCTGTCGTGGGCGCAGCACACGGACGCGCGTGTGCAGTGGCGCGGGAGTAGTAAGACGGCATGAGGTGGATGGAGGTGGAAGGAGGCGCATCGGCGCATCGGGTGGGTCGTGCATTTCCTTTCGCAGACAATGGCGGTGTTCTCTAGAGGGGCATGGCGAATACGCAGGGCTCCCGCGGTATTCGTCGGGCCATTTGCGTCCGTCCTCCTCGAGACTGCTCATTCGTCGACGCGTCTCCATCTTTTTGGTTCTCGCTGCGCTCCACCAAAGCAATATTGACCCTTCTACCTCAGATCCGCCTCGCGGCTCTAGGCGCCGTCCTGGTGAGCAGGAACGTTATAGCGTCCTCGATCCAGCTGGCGCAGGCGACGACACCCTTGGACTGGAGCTCGCGGGCCTCTTCACGACGCGCGATTCGCAGCCGATGCCGGTCTTGGACGACGTCGGGGTCGACGTCCTTGAGAGGGCGCTGAGGAGATTTGGGGGTCCGAGGCTAAGCAGTATGTTAAGAGGCTAGACAAGAATGACTGCGGAGTCCAGGAGAAGGTCGTCCCCCCTCTCCCCCCCCGGTAACGTCCCACGCGCCCGCCTTCCCTGTGCCCTGCTCGACGTCGCCTTCGCGGGTGCGGCCCTAAACCGCGAACCGTCGCAGTGCAGAGACCTTGGGAAGATGTTACAGTGGCGGCGGGCGCATGACTTGCAGACTGCCTCGCGCCGTGGGTCCACTAGGTGTCCATCCTCCTCGACATCCTCCCGCTCTTACGTGGACACGACGGGCGCGCGGGGCGCGCATCGGCGCCGCGAGACGCGAGTGGAGCCGGAGGAGGATCTGGGGGCCTACCATTCACGTATGTCGGATTATGCGGGCAAGGGTGCAAAGCTGACGGATCTGCAACCCCTTCCTCGAGTATGCGCGGGTGATGAGCATGGATCGCGGTACGATGTCGTTGGTGATATGGGAAAACGAGCGGAAGGACGAGGTGCGCGAGCTAGCATTGATGGCTGGGAGATGAAGAGCGCTGAGGCGGAGGACGAGGATTGAGTTGGAGGAACGAATTGATAAGGACGAAAGTGAAATATCGTAAATTGTACTCCGGCGCATGCCACAAATATCGTGTATATTATGGAACCTTATCTACAAAAAATTCCTAATCGAATCTGTAACTCATCTTACAATTCCATTCCAAGGCGATGAAAATTGAGGCTCCGGGAAAGGAGGGTAGCTCAATTCGATTTGAAGACCCGCCTCCAAGAACGATTGGATGTCGGGAAAGACATCACCTTGCGATCTGTGCACCGTAAAGTGGATTACGAGTCGGCTCAACGTCCCAACTCTGGGTCGGATGAAGGCCATCAGGACATCCTCTGGCACCGAACGAGATTCGAGCTTCCGCAGGTTTGGGCAGCAGAGATCGGGAAAATCGGGTGTTGGAATGAAGGCAGACAACATCTCATCAGGGAGGTTTGTCCAGATTGGGGGATTGAGGTGAAATTTCTGAATGGTAGGAGGGAGGCTGTGAACGAAGTCTTTGAAACGTCTGTTCACGAACGAATCCCCACTCATAGCAACAGTTTCGAGGGACGGGGCTGCAGCAGCGAGGTTGTAGGAAATGCCAGTATTGTCGTCGTCACCATCCCCAAAACCACAAAGTCTGAGATGCCGCAGTTCACTGAACGACACGCGCCCAAAAATCTGGGGCATGATCCAAGAAAGGCAGACCTCGGACTCCAGCTCAAGCGTGTGAAGGAACGGGCATTCAACGGTGGGCCGTGGTGTTATATCGGATTCGTACTTCACCGACAGTCGACAGGTTCGCAGCTGAGGGCAACGAGAGAGAACCTGTAGGGCGATGTCACTCGTAATTGAGCGCTCTTTGATTTCGAGCTCGCCTAGATTATTCCAGCAAGAGGGAATGATGTCTAGTGTGGGGAAGTACGCTCCTGAAAACGTGAAGGAGGAAATAGCAGGTGCCCGAACCAGACCCAACGTATCCCATTGAAAACTGTCCCATTCGCGGAGTTCGTGTATGGCGAGTGATTTCAAGACGGGGACATCGGCCGCCGTCAAGTACGACAACGCTGGCACCATCGACGATGAGAGGCCCACAAGGGAGATATGCTCCCAGCGTGATGCGAATGGGATTAGGGCGTCCAGAAAAAGGGTCGGTATCGGCGGACCCATAAAAAAGTGGGTGTCATCCCTAGCAAAGAGCAAGGATAGAGACAAGGGGCATTGGGCGGATCGCCCCAGCCACGTTTTGGTAGTGGCTAACCGCAGGGCCGCTTTCTCGTTTATCACGAGAGACCAAGGGACGGTAGGATCGTGTATAATAGGTTCGACAATGTGAAGACTGGCCCAAAGTCGCGGTGTCGAGAGGGAGAGATCCCGCCAGGCGCTGCATATGCGGCCGAGCAGGATTGCCATATGCTCCCAGCGCGATGCGAATGGGATTAGGGCATCCAGAAAAAGCGTCGGTCCCCCGATAGAAGAGCGAGTTTGATACTCCGTAGCAGAGAGCACCGATAGAGATAAGGGGCATTGGCCGGATCGTCCCAACCACGTTTGGTAGTGGCTAACCGCAGGGCGGCTTTCTCGTTTAGTACGGGAGACCAAGGGGCACCGTTGTGTATAATGGTTCGACAATGTGAAGACTTGCCCAAAGCCGCGGTGTCGAGAGGGAGAGGTCCCGCCACGCGCTGCATATGCGGCCGAGCAGGATTGGTGCCTCCGTCGCGCTCATAACACAGTTACGGTGCGTTGGAAGGCAGGCCATGAATATTTCTTGAATAACATCGTGGGGGAGACGTCGAGCTGGTGAAAGGAGAGCCCTGTGGGCATCGACGTAGGTCGCAAGCTTCTCGCGCTCTTCCACTAATTTCTGGAGGGTGTGCTGCAAACTTATTGGAGATTTCATCTTCAAGGGCTTCAAGTCGAAGGGAGGGTCCAGCGATAAGGCCAAAATCTGTGTGATTTCCTCGTCTTGAGGGCAGTAATTCGTTCCTAGTCTCGACGTGAAGGAAGACGCCATGACTGGGATTGGAAGCAAACGGGTAGGGGGCCGGATCATCTAACACGGTCACATGACCAACCGCGTCCCGTTTCAATTCAACTCAATTGCTCGTCCGAAGGTCGCAGTCGCCGATGCTTGCATGGACTGAAATACTTTCCGTATAGCCGTTTTCCAGACCGCCAAATAAGTGGACGAGCTTTCTTATAATAGCCGGTACTCACTGCATTCAAGGACCTCCTAGACTCAGCCTGAGTTCAGGGGCCTACATGAACCTACATGGACCTATGCTCAGACCCGCCTACATATAGTCTGCGTAGGTTGATGGAGGTCTGTGTAGGTCTGCGGAGGTCTGTGTAGGTCTGTGTAGGTCAGTCAAGGTCAGCTAAGGTGAATGTAGGTGAATGTAGGTCAACTTGGTGACCTATGCAAGGTGAATGTAGGCGAATGTAGGTCTACATAGTGACCTATGCTGAGAGCAGTGTACTAGCAGTATACCCAACTGCCATCTCCAAGAAACGCACTGTGCTATTTTGCTTGAGATCAATAAAGGTGGGCGTAGGTGATCCAGATCGCCTACGCCGACCTACGTCGATCTAAATATACCCAGTTCAGATCGGTTATGTACACCTACGCAGAGCTACGTGCGCCTTTATTGATCTCCGTCAAGGTGGACGTAGGTGATCTACGCTGACCTATTGTAGCCGACTACGCCGACCTACCTACACCTACGTGCACCTTTATTGACTCAGCGTAGGTGCCCCTTGAATGCAGTGACTGTATAGAAGGACTTGTGTCACTTAGATATAAGTCGAGGGGTGCGGTAAATTTCTCAATGACGTTTGAGGTCGTCGCGTTCAGGAATATTCATATATATAAACTCCACCATCCATTTCAACGTCACAACCATCCACGACAGTTTGTAGAGCCACACAAGCACCGTATCTCTCTCTTGTCCCTCAGTTTCTTTTCTCGCGCCTTTTCCCTGAACTTTCTTCGCTCCCAGGACCACTGACGTCCGGGGTTGTAATCAAAGGTAAGTTCGACGTTTGCGTCAATGTCTTGAGCTGCAAAAAACACCAAATAGGGTATATTATCCTGGCAAGGGATGAGATGTGAAACACCGATTGGTCACTAGCTTTGTATCACCTCTGGCATGCTATCCCACATCGCTACTCTGAGTTTCAGATTGGGGGAGCAGGAATGACTGTAAAGAATATTAGCCAAAGAACCACTGAGCGATAGAGGATTTAACAACTTGATGAAGCGAGTCCAGTTGCCTAAGAAGCCCAAATTGAGCAACTACCTCCATGCAATGATCCACATTCGACATACCGTGTTCGGAAGCATCAATACTATATGAGTTTCTCGGTTTTTTCTTTCTCGGGATCTCCATCGCGTCCAGGTCAAAGCAATATTCCATCGCGGCAGGCTGAAGATCTTCGACATCATCACGTCGTCTACAAGACGAGGGACTCCGAGTCAGGGTTGAATCGAGGTAATGGCCAAAGGACACACATAATCAAGCTGGGACGTCGAGTTAGTCGTCGTCTGCATTGAGGGTGGGCCGAAATTGTTACCCGGTATAAATTCCAACTACGGTTCCCTGTGGAATGTTAACTGGTGCGCACACCCCCCATCCACGTTCTCTCGTCTTAAATATCTGAATGGGGGTTTTTCGAGGACGCTGAGCCGCGCGATTTGGGCACTCTGGCGGACACTGGCAAAACTGTATCGAGTTCAATTAATATAGATCGGGATGGTTGACCTTCGGTGATACTTGCGTCATTACATTCCACCATGTATGCCTTACCGCTCGGCGCCGCAAGGGTTGACCGACAAGGACAACCTAGTCCGAAACAGCCTTCAAAGGTGCCTGAGCAGTCGCAGGCCGGGAGGGGTGAGATGTCTGCGTCTACGCCCACATCACTAGACCAGCATAAATGCTACTTCCTATCTTAGGGGGCAAAACTCACAAGCGATAGCTCCGTTCAAGGTATACAAATGAGGATCCAATACTTGGCGGAATTTCTTCAAGGTCGATCTCGTTGACGAAGGTCACGAAGGCAAGTCGCGCGGCCCCTGCTTTGCGAGCAACCTTGTTCCAACGGTGTTGCAGCTCTTCCCGGCTAGGTACGCAGTTTGTAAGGCAAGGAAGACGGGGAGAGATAGCTGAATTTACCGGGTTAGCGGGATGTGAAGTGCGCTCGGCTGTGACTCTGATCTAGGGCTGAATGCGGGCCTTCGGAGCCGTGGTCGAACTACAGGCTTGACAGGCAACTGAGATCGATTAAAGTAAACCTGAGCTCCTGGGCGCGGGAAAACGCAAGTGACGCGAGCTCGAATTGTGCGATATGGTGTTTTTTCCGTAGTGAAAACCCAATCTAGGCCGAATTGCTATTGAACGGAGTGGTCAACGTTGAGGCGGCTCGCAAGATATGTAGGGGAACTCACAACAACATCACCGCTTTTGATTTCCTCTGGCTCTGACTCACGGTGTGGGCTAGTAAGCTGTTTTCTGTTGACAAAGGTGCCGGATGAACTCCCGGTGTCTCGGATGAATATCTGCCGGCCGTTGAGTTCGGACCATGGCAGAACTATGGATGCAACCTACTTTGGTTCCCTCTGCCCAGATCTCCGCATGTCGGTCATTGACGATGGACGAGTCGAAGTAACCGTTATCCTCCCTCGGCCGCTTCCTACTCGACGAACGGGCGATCTCGATGCGCCGACCGGTGCCCAATGTTATCTTCTTTGTTCGAAACCACGACGAGTCGTCAGTTGGGCGCAAATGAAGCTCAGGGGGGGAGGCCACGACTGGACTCATCGGTGAGGTTCGAGCAAGGGTTCGAGTTAGAAAATTTCCCATCAAAGATATCGGCAGAGCGGCAACCGGAGATCGGAGTTTAAAGCTTTCGACGGCCGTGTTGATCCTCCTTTTTCCCACGGTTGAATATGCGGGCACTTGACCTCGCATTTTTTGGGATACGCGCGATGGTATTGTATTTGTGAGTGATCCTTTCGTTGATACAAATACGAAGCTCCTGGTAGTTGCATTGGGCGGCTGCGAAGTTCAGTTTAAGTGACAACTGACTGGCCGCCTTATCGGCGACAAAATTCTGTGCACTTCACCGTCCTTGATTACTCCTTCCCACAGAGAAAACATTTCACATCGGTAATGTTGGTACAGTGAGACCCAAAGGTCGCTGTGCTCCAGGCCGTGGCGTAAAGTCGACACAAGATCTTCTCCGCAGAATCGGTCCGAGTCCGCATGCGGAAGTCACATGAAATTCCATCGTCCCCAAAAGCTAAAGCTGGGCCGATAGGCCTTACTATATCTTATCGCATACGTTATGGCAGATGACACCCAGGCGTGCTGTTCTCCTACTCTCCGCCAAACCAATGTCCAAGAAGACCAGACTGATTCTCGTTGGAATCGGGTTCGCGTGGTATAGACTTCACAATTGGTTTCCTGACCACTCACAGAGGCGCTACATGCTCCGGAAAGACGACTCTCGCAAAGCATTTGCAGCGCATCCTCCCCAACAGTATCGTCATTCATCAAGATGTTCGTCTCCTCTCCAGTTTTCATCTCTGTGCTGAATTGGATCTCTGCGCGCAGGACTTTGCTCAAGTCGGTCTCACGTTTCAATTGCTCTCAGACTCATACTCACCCGCCATCTAGCCGCAAGACCTCCTCCCAATGCACCCAGTGCGCAAAGTACGGGACTGGGACGCCCCGAGTGCGATAGACTGGCCACGACTCGTTGAATTTCTTGTCAAAGTCAAAGTTCCAGGCAAAATCCCCGTTGATCACCGCAGTTATGATCACCTCAACAAGCAGAGAGATCTCCCTATTCCATCGGAGGTACGCAACAAATGGGTGGGTACCTTCAAAAGCCTCTTGGCCGAGGGCACCAGGGCAGGAGGCGAGGAGATCATTTGGGGGCTCGTGGAGGTGTTCTTGCTCTACTGGCATCCACAGGTAGTCGCACAGCTCGACGTGCGCATATACCTACGCGTCTCACACGACGTCCTTCGTGCGCGTCCGCACGAACGCTACGACTATTGCACCGCGGGTATGTTGTACTGCACGGTGGTCGGTAACGAACAAACCCTAACGCGTGTCAAACTCTAGAGGGAACATTGTGGCACGATCCGCCAAATTACTGGGAGCAGATCGTGTACCCAGCCTATGTTGACGCACATCGGGACGTGTTTGAAGGTGGAGACGTGGAAGAGGGCGCATCGACTGGGAAGGTTGTAGGACTGGTGCTGCTGGAAAGTTTGGAAATGTCGATTGGGGACATGGTAAACCGAAGCTGCGAGGTTGTTGCGGGATTCCTTGACGCTCAGAGACGACTCTCTATCCATTAGGCTTTGTGCCAATGCTTTACGGGTCCCTCCACAAGCCGACACCTATGTACATTGCCTTGATGCAAAATTAAAAAAGCAACTCCCGGGTTCTCACATTACCATTTGCCCTCCCCGTTTTAAGTGCGGGCCACTCTATCTAAACGCGAGGTTTGTGGCAACTTGAAGCTTGTGCCTTTGCAAGCACTTCCTGGGGCTGGATTCCTGCCTCCGCAGAAGTGGGTGATTCGGATTTTTTTTTCTTTTTCTCCCGTTGTGTCTGACCTCTTGCATGAGACGAATTTTAACAGAGTAATCGGAAAGGCGGACGTTGTGCACGGAGCATACTGCGATGGATACGGCGGCGATCGGAAAGAGTTGAGGCAGAAGTTGTTGGGGTTCGATTACCCACGTCCGCATTCCGTCGCGTGAAGGTTTTTTTTCGCTTTTCGCCCCGTTCGCAAGTATGAGTAATATCCATAAACGCTTCAACTACGAGTAGACAGGAACTAGACATTGTGCCAAGGATCCGGGCAGGGGGGGCGAGAAAACGAGCGCCGTTGAATTTCCCACAGTTCGAATACAAGGTCTGGCGTATGGTGGAGACCGAGAGAACACAACCTCCGCATACTAAAGTAGTCGCTGAGTTCGGATCAGTTATTGGCGCAAAAGTCCGCGAAGCTCAAATCAAAGCACCGGGCCTAAGACGGCCGTGAAAGGAGTACGAAAAGCGGACATTGTACATGGAGTATGCTGCGAATGATGTGAAGGCGAAGCATATCTTGAGGCAGTTGTTGGTTGCTCGTGTAGCATTCATGGAAAGAGGATACCTTACCCCGTTTTGCAATCAAAGAATGCCCATGGTAATACAGAGCAAAGGCTTGAATAGAACAACAACCGGTAGACATCGTGCTATTCTGAGTGACCAAGGATCAGGGCAGGAGGTCGAGAAAACAAATATGGTTGAATCTAGGTCCAATTCCCACGGTTCGAATAAAAAACATCCGGGGCCTGAGGAAAAATGAGAGAAGGGAAAGAGTGTGGAGGTTATGCATGGTGCACGGCTACTTCTAAGTAGACACTTGGATGTACACTCCAAGCAGTTCCTGAGGTTCGATTCCCCACATCCGCATAAAGTGGCTGTAACATTTCTTTTTGCGTGGAGAGGTTAGATCGAAGGATTGGCTTACACAGGGTAAGAGCAGGCGGAGTTTGTGCATCGTGCACGGCTGCTTCGAGGACTGGCTGGATTGTATGTGTCATTGCAAGCAGTTCCTGAGATTCGATTTCTCGCATTTGCATATGCGCTTCAAGTTGGGCACTGAGGGTTTTTGGCATTAATTCAGATGAAAAGCATGGTGTCTAACCAGCTCATGGACGGGCAAGAAAAGCGGATGTTGTGCATGGAGCATGCTGCGATAAATATGCTGGCTGTATTATCGAAGTAGCTGTTGGGGTTCGACTCCCCCCGTCCGCATCGACGTCCAAAGTTACTTTTTTGGCCCCGTTTTACAACCAAGTATGAATCATAGCGATGGTATATATATAGCCTCGCGTTAGGCTAGACAAGAAGAGTGGACGTTGTATTGAGAAGGAGTACGGCGGGAGGTCGGGTGTGGTTTAAATTTCCCATGGTTTGAATTCAAACGTCTAGCACCGGGGAGGACTGAAAGAGGGCAAGGAAAGCGGGGGTAGTGCATGTTGCACGGCTGCTCCGAGTGGATCTACCACCTCATAGCACTTCAAGCAGAGGGTCCGCATGTCGGTATCAAAAGCAGCTCCTGGGGTTCGATTCCTCGCCTCCGCTTTTTTTTCTTCGTTGTTTTTTTCTTGGGGTTTTCAAGCTAATGGGACTGGTGCTTAGAGCGGGGGCTAACAAATTCAGAAGGTGGGCGTTGTGCATGGGTCACTGGTACTACCTCGATTAATTATGCGGCTGTTGGGTTCGGGACGATTCCCGGCATCCGCGTGTGCGCAAAATGAGTGCAACTCCACCAAACCATGAGGCGACCTGCTCGCGTCTCGTACCCTCCATCCTCCTCCAGCCTGCTTAAAAACCGGTATAATACCACGGTATGCTGACTCACTGAGACTTCAACCAGAATCCGAATCCCGGATTAGACTTCAAGCTCAGCATGATCAGAAGCACCCGTCGTTTTTTTCTGTTGGTTCAAAGAAAGGTGCATAGCGGGTGCTCAACAGATTGAGGAAAGCGAGTTCGATCACCCCGAGATTGAGACAGGCAATTGTGCTCAAGTCAAAGGTTGGTAGGGCGGGTTCGATTCCCTCCGTTCGCGTCGTATTATATGCATTTTTTTTTTTTTTTTGCCGCAAGAGCATGATGAAGATTTTCACTTCAGACCACGTTCCCTCTCCAGCCTACTCAGTTATTGCAAGAACCTCGTATCCAGTCCAACAACAATTCTGCGCGCCTATCAATAGTATCCTGATCATCCACTTACGTTGCGCCATCAAACAAGCGCCCAAGAATCTTCTGTTCCCGCCATGTCGATGTGCGCAGTGCGCCGTCTGCGCCTCAATGCGCCTCGTCGTATAAGTATCCAGCGACTTGCCGCAGGAGCGCCAACCGCCGCCGGTGGGGCTGTCGTGGGCACAGTGCACGGACGCGCGTCTGCAGTGGCGCGGGAGTAATACAGGGATTTGGCATGCGGCGGATGGAAGGTGGAAGGAGGCGCATCGGGTGGGCCCTATATTTCCTTTGCCAGGCGATGGAGGCGGTCTCCGTAGGGGCATGGAAAATACGCAGGACTCCACCAAATCGATACTGACCCTTCCTTCTCAGATCCGCCTCGCAACTCTTGGTGCCGTTATGGGAAGCGCAAACGTCAGCGTCCTCGATCCCGGCACAGGCGACGACACACTCGGGCTTGAGCTCCCAAGTCTCAGCTTCGACCTTCACGACGCGCAATTCGCAGCCGATGCGGCGCGTCAACGACCAGAGAGGATCAACGTCCCTGATCCCGACGCGCAGTCGGCGCTATCTGGGGATGAAGCTCATGAATTCGCTGGCGCTGACAAAATTTGGGGGTCCAAGGCAAAGGAGCGTATCGAAAGGCTAGACAAGAATGTCTTCGGAGCCCAGGAGAAGAAGGTTGTAGGCGCCGCCGGTAAAGTTCCGCGCGCGTGCCTTCTCCGAGTCCCCGCGCTGCTCAACGCCGCCTTCGCGGGTGCGGCGCCGCTGAACTGCGAACCCTCGCAGCGCAATGCTCGGAAAGATGTTCGAGTGGCGGCGGGCGCATGATTTTCAGACGGTGGCGAGATATAAATATGTGCTTGACGTGAGCCTTCCCTTCCTTTTCGCGCTCAAGGATCCTTGTTGGACGCAAACCTGACTCCATCCGCAGGTCGACGGGAACGGATGGTCGAGTGGGTTCAAGCGGCTGCTGAACTCGGGCTCGCTCTTCAAGGCGTCTGCGTATCCGGAATGGTGGGTATCTTCATCTTGTCTTCTTACGATCAAATTGAATCAATATTGCATTCCAGGTTTACCGACCGCCTCGCGCCCTGGGTCCACTACGCGCCCATCCAAAACTCGTACACCGACCTCCTCCACACCCGTCTCTTCTTCCGTGCGTATAACGAGCGCGGAGCCCGTATTGCCGCTGCGGGACGTAAATGGAGTCGAAGGTTTTGGCGAGATGCGATTTGGTGGCCTACAATTTCAGGTATGTCGAATCAACCTCATCCGAGTTGGGCTGCTAAGCTGACACGTCTGCAGACTTTTCCTTGAGTATGCGCGGGTGATGAGCACGGATCGCACTGCGATGTCGTTTGTGATGTGGGAAAATGAGCGGGACGAGCTGACAACAATGAGAACGAAAGTGAAATATCGTAAATTGTACGTAGCACACTCCGGGGCTCACTGTATAATCTGGTACTATTAGACACCGTCTTGATGTTGATAATTTCTTGTGCAGTTCAGATTCTTCGCTTCCTCCTTCGACGTCGACAAGCATATTGCGCTAGATTTTATCAACGTTTATACGGTCACCTGACTTCGACGATCGCGTCGCGGCGTCCGCCCTCCTTGCTGACAATATTTTACTTTGCCCGGCAATTCGCTCATGCGACTGGGTTGCTCCGTAATGAATGTATGTATTGGGCCGCTACTAGAAAGCACCCTTCAAGTTCGTAAACTGCCACATAGGACGCAAATAGAACATGACAGGCAGGCGCTCATGTCTAGCACTGCCTTCCATTGGCCTTTCATCTTGACTTTCCCCACCTCCCAAACTCCTGGGTTCCACCCTGTCATCAGAGGAGCAGCTCAGTAGCTTACATAGGCCGGGGAACTTCAGCCAAGGATGGTGTTGCAGCCCCTTCCTCCTAATCCGGATCCACCCGCGACCGAGATTTTGGTATACCAGGTAAACTTGGCAGATTACCTGTGCGCGAAAGGCATGCTGATTTTTCTAAACAGAATGTTATTGCATTTCTCAGCAATGCCTGCCCCCAAACTAGCCAAAACGCGGATGAAGTCCAAGGCGTCCAGCGGACTCTCGATGGTTACCTACTTTCGATGTCCTCGGAGAGTCTCGTGGGGGCCATTGTGAACAGCTTGAGACACCGTACGATGCTGTTGGAGGTACGTCATTTTTGTCGCATAAAAAGTATACTTCAACCTTTTCTTCTCTAGTTGTGCTCTCAACTTGGGCTTGCAAACGATCCGACCCTCCGCGCTGCCTTGCGTACAGACGGAGAGCGACTCGCCGCCCATTTAGTATCCATATTCGAATCCAACTCTCTGGAGACCACGGCGTTGGGACTTGAGGGCGATTCCGCGCAGTGTTTCATTGATGCCGTCCAGGATGTTCGGCTCTCTAAGACCTCGTATTTATCTCTCAACTGATGGTCTTTCTAGGCTTTAGACAAAGGGTTTTTGATGGCGCATGAACAGAGCTCAAAGGCCCGCCGTATAATCCGAAAACTGTCCGAATCCTGTGACAAGCTTCCGACCTCACTCTTCATCATTGGCGTCGACGGACGGGAAGAGCACCCTACGTTCGGCGGTGGTTTCGGAGATATTTATCGGGCGTCATATAACTGTCAGGTTGTAGCTCTGAAACACATGCGCCATTTTCTCCGGGGAACAGATTTACGCCGTATTCGTGAAGTGAGTGTTCTACTTTCAAGCCCTGCAGGGTAATTGAGTGGGAATGACAGAAATTTTGCCGAGAGGCTCTTCTCTGGAAAGATTTACACCACCCCCATACCTTGACTTTCATTGGAATCGACCGCGAAAGTTTTCCTTCGTCGCTCTGCATGGTTTCACCTTGGATGGAGCATGGCACCATTTTAAATTATCTGAATGCTCATGGCCGGGCAAACATTGGTAAATTGGTGAATCTTCTTCCAATCTATAATTGAGATCATCATGGTAAAGCTATGACATCCCATAGCTTTTCGAAGTTGCTCAAGGGCTCGAATATCTCCACTCCAACGATATAGTCCACGGAGACTTGCGAGGGGTACCAGTTCCAAGAAATTTATTCATCTTCCACAACAACTGAACACTCCACAGGCGAATATCCTAATTAACCAGGACTGGAGTGCCTGTCTGGCTGATTTTGGTTTAAGTGGCTTCTCTGATGCTACCGCCAATCAGACATCTTCAAAACGGGCAGGCAGTATTTACTGGATGGCCCCCGAATTGCTTGCCCCAGAACAATTCAAAACCCGCTTCACTCGAACACCAGCAAGTGATGTTTATGCTTTTGCGTGTGTCTGTCTAGAGGTATGGAATTCATTGATAGCCTTTCCTTGCTCAATTATTACCTGGTGCAGCTGTACACAGGCCACCCTCCATTCTCGGAGTTATCTGAAGTTACGGCCATGCTGAAAATCATTGCCGGTGAACGAGCGAAACAGCCTTCTGACGGAACCCTGCCAGATCCATTGTGGCAGGATGTCACATCGTATTGGGCACAAGATCCGACAGTGCGACCCATCAGCAAAGCTGTGGTTCAGAATATGATTCGGCCGGCTGCAGAACGAAAAAATCCGGTCCCATTTCCAATCCCCGATGTGCGCACTTTCGAAGGCTTTCACCAGAATGGGAAGGTTCGTGACGCAGATTTGCATAACTTCTAACCTCATTGAATCTAACCTTCTTGTACCCGGTACTCCAGAAAAGTTCAATTCCACCTGCCCATGAACTTATTCGAAGCACAACATACAAGCCGCGGATCGGCAAATCACGACCTTCACTTTCATTCCACTAGAGCAGTGGGAGAGTAGTGGAGCAGTACTAGCTACCATGTGTACATAGTGGGGTCAAGCATAAAGCACAAGTACTCCATGGGCCTGAGTGTGGACATCCCCCCTTTTTTGTTCTTGCTGTAACCAAGTATGGAACCATAGTGTGGCTATTACAGATACTTGAGGAATGGTTCAGTTAAGCAACAATAGTGGACGTGGTGCATCATTGACTGCCAGAGAAGAAAAGCAATGACTTCCGGGTTTGATTGGCTGTACCCACATCACCATTGGCCCTCCTGGTTTCAAGTGAGGTTCACTGCATTTTGCATACCCTCAGCGCCAACATGGTTAAAGTTCAACTCGCGTCATCCTGACTTGAAATTCCCACGGTTCGAATAAAAGAAGTCAAGCATCTGAGAAGATCCAAGGGAAGACAAGGAAAGCGGGGCTTGTGCACGGTGCACGGCTGCTCCATCTCGTTCCTTCCAGGTATGACATATTGCAAGCAGTTCCTGGGGTTCGATTCCCCGCCTCCCCATGGCCTTGCCACTGCATATTTATTTATTTGTTTGGCTTGAAAGTCAGATCGAGGTACGGTTTAAGTACGGTCTTAAACAGGGTCAGAAAGCGAACATTGTGTAGGGAGCATGCTGCGATGAATATGCCGGCGGATTGTACGTTGAAGCTGTTGGGGTTCGACTCCCCGTGTCCGCATATTTACGAAGACCGCAACACTTTTTTGGCCCCGTTGTTACAATTAAGTAGGGAGTTATTACCATGGTACATATCGGTTCAGTCAGGCAGCAGCCTGAGGAGTGGTCATTGTTCCTTACTGACTTCCAGAAGAAAACTGTAACTAGAAGAGAAAAGCGACTTCCGGGTTTGATTACCTGCATTCAAATTACTGTTGAACGTCCTGGCTTCCCATCAGGTCCCTCTATCTCAAAAGACCATAGAGACAATTGATGCGGTTCAACTCACGGATCTCAAATTCCCACGGTTTGAATAAAAATGTCTGGCGTCTCGGGAGGAGTGAGACAAGACAAGGAAAGTGGAGGTTGTGCAAGGTGCACGGCTGCTGCTCATGTTCGGTTCTTTTCGTCACTTGAAAGCAGCTCCTGGGATTCAATTCCCCGCCTCCGCTTACTGCGACGAGTAGGTTTTTTTTTCGAATTCATTTTTCTTGGAGCTCTTAAGCTGGAGGTATTTTGTGCTTAAGAAGAGGGTTAAAGGGACATCAAGGATGGTCGTTGGACAAACAAAAGCGAACATGAAGGTAATTGATGCGATTCACCTCAGATCTCGAATTCCCACGGTTCGAATAAAAACGTCTAGCGCCTAGGGAGGACAGGGGGAATACAAAGAAAGCGGAGGTTGTGCAGGGTCCACGGCTGCTCAGAGTGGGTCGGTCACTACCTCGTATGGAATACGTCAAGCAGTTTCATGGGGTTCGATTCCCCGCCTCCGCATATACTTAGTACAGTCCAGTTTTTTTTGGCTTGAAAGTGATCGAGGTACGGGTTATGCACGGAATTGAGCAGGGTCAGAAAGCGGACACTGTGCAGGGAGCGTGCTGCAAATAATGCAGAGTTGGACTCGTCATTGAAGCAGCTGTTGGGGTTCGACTCCCCGCGTCCGCATATTTACGAAGACTGCAACACTTTTCTAGTCCCGTTTTTTTTAGCAAGTAGGGACTTATTGCTATGGTACATATCGGTTCAGTCAGGCGGTCGTTGATCCTTACTGACTTCCGAAGAAAACTGTAACAGGAAAGGAAAGGCGACTTCCGGGTTTGATTTTAAGACGAGGGTTAAAGGGGCATCAAGGGTGGTCGTCGGACGACAAAAAGCGAACATGGAGGCAGATGCGGTTCAACTCATCCCCGACCTCAAATTCCCACGGTTCGAATAAAAAGTCTGGCACCTGGGGAGGACTGAGACAAGACAGAGGTTGTGCATGGTGCACGGCCGCTCCGATTGGTCCCTTCGCATTGGAAGCAGTTCCAGGGGTTCGACTCCCCGCCTCCGCATTATGGGTGTTGTGGATACAGTGTTTTTTGGCTTGAAAACGATCGAGGTACGCGTTAAGGACGGTCTTGAACAGGGTCAGTAAGCGGACGTTGTGCAGGGAGCATGCTGCGATAAATATGCCGGTGGATTGTGGTTGAAGCAGCTGTTGGGGTTCGACTCCCCGCGTTCGCATACGTACATTGCGATATGGCAACGGCCATTTTTTGAGGGTCCCGTTTCTACATTTAAGTAGGAAAGTGTGCTCACGGGATATCCATAGCAAAGGGATCGACCAGACAAGAATGAGCGAACGTATAGTGCTACTTTGCATCGCCCAGGATCATTCCGACGGCACTCTGGAAAACGAACGTGGTCAAAATTCCCACGGTTCGAACAACACACCTAGTATTACAAGCAGTGAAAGGAGGTAGCGGATACAGGGTTGTGCATGATGCACAGCTGCTCCAAATGGAATGTTTCTTCATACTGTATGCAGTTCTTGGAATCAGGGCACTGAGTAGGAAGTCGAGAAAAGGAAACGTAGTTGACATAAATAAAAAGAGTCTAACTCCTGGGGAGGACAGGCAGAATACAAAGAAAGCGAGCTGGTGCATGATGCACGGCTGCTCTAATTCGTTTCTTCTTGACCTGGCATCTTGTAAGCAGTTCCCGGGGTTCGATTCCCCGGTGTTCGATGTGAATCGTGTGATCTAGGTTTTTTTTGGCTTGAAAGTTAGATCAAGGTAAACGTTAAGCACGGTTTTAAACTGGATTCAAAAGCGGACGTTGTGCATGGAGCATGCTGCGATGAATTCAGGGTAATCACGGAGTGTTGAAGCAGTTGTTGGGGTTCGACTCCCTGCGTCCGCATTAGATATGATGTGCGTGGAGGATTTTTCCCTCTTCTTTTGTTGCCCCCTTTGGAATCAAGTATGAAATTTATCCCGTGGCATAGGGAAGACTCAGTCGGACAAGAGTGGTCGTTGTTCCTTACTGACTTTCAGAAGAAAACTGTAACAAGAAAAGAAAGCGACTTCCGGGTTTGATTACCTGCAATCAAATTACCGTTGAACCTCCTGGCTTCCTATCAGGTCATTCTGTCTGAAATGAGCAAGGATCGGGCAGGGACGATTAAAAAAGCGAACATGGGTCGAAGGTAATTGATGCGGTTCAACTCACCCCGATCTCAAATTCCCACGGTTTGAATAAAAATGTCTGGCGTCTAGGGAGGAGTGAGACAAGACGAGGAAAGCGGAGGTTGTGCACGGTGCACGGCTGCTCCTAATGTTCGGTTCTTTTCGTCACTTGAAAGCAGCTCCTGGGGTTCAATTCCCCGCCTCCGCTTACTGCGACGAGTAGGTGTTTTTTTCGAATTCATTTTTCTTGGAGCTCTTAAGCTGGAGGTATTTTGTGCTTAAGAAGAGGGTTAAAGGGACATCAAGGGTGGTCGTTGGACGAAAAAAGCGAACATGACGGCAATTGATGCGGTTCAACTCATCTCAAATTCCCACGGTTGAATAAAAAAGTTTGGCACTTGGGCAGAACGAAGAGACAACAAGGAAAGCGGAGGTTGTGCATGGTGCACGGCTGCTCCAAATGGGGTATATTGGTATGGCATACTGTAAGCAGTTCCCGGGGTTCGACTCCCCGCCTCCGCATGATTGAATTCGTGCATGTTTTTTTTTGGCTTGAAAGTCAGATCGAGGCACGGGTTCAGCACAGTCGCAAACCGGGTCAGAAACGCTGTGCAGGGAGCATACTGCGATGAATTCAAGGTGATCGCGGAGCGTTAAAGCAGCTGTTGGGGTTCGACTCCCCGCGTCCGCATAGTCGTTGCAGACCCCCACTCTTTTTTGGCCGGGTTTTTACAATTAAGTAGGGAGCTATTACTATGGTACATATTGGTTCAATCAGTCAGGCAACAGGAGTGCTCGTTTTACGTTACTGACTTTCAGAAGAAAACTGTAACAAGAAAAGAAAAGTGACTTCCGGGTTTGATTAACTGTACTCAAATGTCCATTGGACCTCCTGGCTTTCCATCAGGTTACTCTGCCTTAAAAAACCAAGGAGCGGGGAAGGGATGACTAAAAAGCGAAGATGAGGCGGTTCAACTCACCTCAATCTCAAATTCCCACAGTTCGAATAAAAAGTCTGGCACCTGGGGAGGACAGGGAGAATACAAAGAAAGCGAAGGTGGTGCGTGGTGCACGGCTGCTCATATTAAACGCTTTTCATCCACTTTAAAGCAGCTCCTGGGGTTTCCATTCCCCGCCTCCGCTTGCTGCAGTGGAGAGACCAAGTGTTTTTTCTTCCTTGTCTTTTCCTTTGGGTTTTCAAGCTAATGGAACTGGTGTTTAGGACGGGGTCGAACAGATTCAGAAGAGTGGACGTTGTGCATGGGTACTGGTGCTACCTCGATTAATTATGCAGTTGTTGGGTTCGACTCCCGGCATCCGCGTGCGGCCAGAGCGTTCACATCTTTTTCCTCCACCAAACCACGAGAGGACTTGCTCATGTCTCAGCTCTCCCTCTTCCCCAACCTGCCTACAAACCGGTGTAATAACACGGTATGCCAACTCACGGAGGCTTCGGCTGGATCAGACCTTCAACTCGCACCCGTTTTTCCTTCCGGGTTGGTTCAAAAACAAAGGTGGTTAGCGGGTGAGCAACCCGTTGAGGAAAGTGAATGTCGATCACCTCGAAATTGAGACAGGCAATTGTGCTCGACGTCAAAAGTTGAGGGCGGGTTCGATTCCCTCCGTTCGCGTAGGAGGGCGATTAAGTATGTGATTTTTTTGCCGCAAGAGCATCATGAAAATTCTCACTTCGACACCACGTCCTCTCTCTAGCCTACTCGATTATTGCAAGAACCTCATCCGAGCAACAATTCTGCGCGCCTATCAGCAACTTAGGTTGCGCCATCAAAAAAGCGCCCAAAAATCTTCTGCTCCCGGCATGTCGATGTGCTTAGCCGTGCGCCGTCTGCGCCTCAGCGAAGACTATACGAGCATTGCGTCCAACACCGTACAGAAAATCAACGTTCATCAACCTGGACCGCATCAGATGCTCGGTCGAGCAGATTTCACACTACACACCATCTCTGGAGATCGATCCGATCATCTGCAATACCAAGAACTTCACGAGAATTTCTGTGGAAGTGTATCCATGACACGTTTAGAGTTGGGGACGTTTGGTCCCACAGCGAAACCTTGAAGATGAATGGCATCTGCAATGTTTGCAAGGTGACCGAATCTCTAGAGCACATCACACTTGAGTGCTATTTTCCCGAACAGAAAATTATATGGGCTCTCACGAGACAGCTGTGGTTGAAAAAATATTACACTTGGCCAAAGCTCACCTGGGGCTTGATCCTAGGATGTAATCTGTTGAGATTCAAAACACCAAAAGGGCACACGAGGCCAGAACAAGGGAGATTGTTTGCAATATTGGTCTCAGTAGGGTGGCACCTTATTTGGAATTTGCGTGTCAACCGCGTGATAAAGAATCCAAGCATAACTCTCACCGAGGCAAACATCCACAATCTGTGGTTAAAAGCGGTAAATTCAGCCTTGAGATGTGACCGTATTCTGACCGACAAAATTAAATTCAGCCCACTTGCTTTCAGAAAGCAACTGGTACTTAACACTTGGAGTGGGCTGCTGATGAATGAGGACTCACTGCCGGATGATTGGACACTCACAGAGGGGGTTTTAGTGGGTATGTGGCCAATGAATGGTATAGGATAATTTTCCTGCAAGGCCAGAGTCCCACACTGGTATAATATTGTGCGTAACGGCATTTCCTCCTAGACAAACGAGTCACCGGCATGACTGGCTGAAAAACCAGCAACACAAGCAGATGACTCGGAATGCTTCTGCAGACGGAGTTTCAATCATCACACCAAACGCTCCAAAAAAAAAAAAAAAAAAAACTGCCGATGTCCGGATCATCATGAATTGATTGGCACTTTTCGGCCGAGGTATACATATGCTCTTGAGAGACAACTGGAAGTCGCAGGCTCATGGGGAGGGTCAAATAATTTGTCTGCTGATTCAGTTACAACTAGTTATGCCGCTGATCGGGGGGACCGGCGGCAGCTGATCGGCCGACAGTGCGTATGGAGCGTAGTGCGATGAATTAGACGTCGAAGAATCCGATTTGTTGAGGCAGTTGTTGGTGTTCGACTCCCCGCGTCCGCGTAGCCTGAGTGTGGACGTGCCTCCCTTTTTTGTTCTTGCTGTAATCAGGTACAGGAACCATAGTGTGGCTCTTACAAATACTTGGTTCAGTTAAGAGTAGACGTGGTGCATCATTGACTACTAGAGAAGAGAAACAACTTCCGAGTTTGATTGGCTGCACTCACATTGCCATTGGCCTCCCGGTTTCAAAACCAACATGATTAAAATTCAACTCCTTCGTGACCTATGCGAAGGCGGGGAATCGAACCCCAGGAACCGCTTACAATATACCATATCAGGAGGCCAGGAAGGACAAATTTTTTATTCAACCGTGGGAATTTTAGGATGATGTGAAGTCCTTTGTTTTGGCGTGAAGGCGGCTTGAAGGCCGGATCAAGATATTCAGCTCAGCACGGGCTTGACTTGAACGGGGTAAGAAAAGCGCACATTGTGCAATGAGTCGAGGAGTGGTTCAATTGTTGAGGCAGAGTAGGTTGTTGGGGGACGACTCCCCGCGTCCGCATTGAAAAGCATCCCTCTCTTTTTACAATTAATAGGGAGTTGTTACCATGGTAATTACTTATTGGTTCAGTCAGGTAGGAAGAGTGGATACTGTACTAACAAGGATCGGGGGCAGGAGTGTGGTTTAAATTTCCCACGGTTTGAATAAAAAAGTTTGGCACCTGGGCGGAACTAAGAGACAACAAGGAAAGCGAAGGTTGTGCATGGTGCACGGCTGCTCCAATTGGTTCCTTCTTGATCTGGCATATTCATATTGTAAGCAGTTCCAGGGGTTCGATTCCCCGCCTCCGGATTATGTGTCTTATGGATACATGTCTTTTTGGCTTGAAAGTCAGATCGAGGTACGGGTTAAGCACGGGCTTGAACGGGGTCAGAAAGCAGACGTTGTGCAGGGAGCATGCTGCAATAAATCAGATGGTCAGTGACTTGTTAAGCAGCTCTTGGGGTTCGACTCCCTGCGTTCGCATTCCAGAATTGTGTGGCATCGGTCACTTTTTGGGCCCCGTTTCTACATTGAAGTAGGAAATTGTGCTCACGGGACATCCATGGCAATGTCTCAGCCAGACAAGAATGAGTGAACATATAGTGCTATTTTACATGGCCCAGAATCATTCCGGCGGCACTCTGGAAAACGAACGTGATCAAAATTCCCACGGTTCGAACATATTGCAAGCAGTGAAAGGAGGTGGGATGCGGGTTTGTGCATGATGCACGGCTGCTCAAAATAGGGTGTTTCTTTGTACATATTGTCAGCAGTTCCATCAGGGCACTGAGCAGGAAGTCGAGAAAAGGAAACGTGGTTGAATTTCCCACGGTTGGATAAAAAAAAGTCTAGCGGATGGGGAGGACTGAGACAAGGCAAGGAAAGCGGGGGTTATGCATGGTGCACGGTTGCTCTCAGTTAATTTTCTCCCACAGTTGCTTTGCAGTTGCTAAATTGAAAGCAGTTCCCGGGTTCGATTCCCCGCATGTCTTGGGTGCGATGCCGGTTTTTTGGCTTGAAAGTAATCGAAGCACGGGTTAAGCACGGTATTGAACAGGGTCAGAAAGCGGACGTTGTGCAGGGAGCATGCTGCGATGAATATGGTGGTGATTCAGAGTGTTGAAGCAGCTGTTGGGGTTCGACTCCCCGCGTTCGCATGAGAGGTAGAGCAACGACCAGTTTTTTGGTTTCTACATTCGAATGAGAAAATGTGCTCACGCCACATCCGTAGTAAAGGGTTCAGCCAGACAAGAACGAGCGAACATATAGTTTTGCATGGGCAAAGACCATTCCGGCAGCGCTCGGAAAAACGAACGTGGTCAAAATTCGCACCGTTGAACTAGGCAGAAAGGCGGCCATTGCACGATTCTTTATTGTGTTTTAAAAGACGAAGGAGCAGAGCAGAGCAACGGAGGCAGTTAATAGAATTCAACTCGCATCATCCTTAGACCGGAATTCCCATGGTTGAAAAAAAGTCTCACGCCTAGGAAGGACAGAGAGACAACAAGGAAAGCGGAGGTTGTGCATGGTGCACGGCTGCTCCGAGTGTTGGCCATTTATATCTTGCAAGCAGTTCCCGGGGTTCGATTCCCCGCCTCCACATGAGTCCGGGACATGCTTTTTTGGCTTGAAAGTGATCGAGGTACGGGTTAAGCACTGTCTTGAACAGGGTCAGAAAGCGGATGTTGTGCAGGGAGCATGCTGCAATGAATACGGTGGCGATTCGGAGTGTTGAAGCAGTTGTTGGGGTTCAACTCCCCGCGTCCGCATACACACTGAAAACCACAACTTTTTTTTGGCCCAGTTTTTGCAATTCAGTATGAAATCCATTCTGTGGCATAGGGAAAGACTCGGTCGGACAAGAAGAGCGGTCGCTGTTCCTTACTGGCTTCCAAAAGAAAAGAAGGGAAAAGCAACTCCAGGGTCAATTGCCTGAATTCACGACCCTTGGCACTCCCGGATTTTTACTCTCTTTTCAATGCCCAGGAATTACGACAGGAGGTGGAAGGAACGAACATGAAGGCGACTCACCCCGATCTCAAATTCCCACGGTTCCAATCAAAACGTCTAGCGCCTCGGGAGAATAGGGAGAATACAAGGAAAGCGGGGTGGTGAATGGTGCACGGCTGCTCCCAGTAGGTTGTTTACGTGGGTTTAAAGCAGCTCCTGGGGTTCGATTCCCCGCCTCCGCTTCCCGCGAAGAGCAACCATTTTTTCTGTTTTTTTCCTTCGGGTTTTCAAGCTAAATGAACTGGTGCTTAAGACGAGGGGTTAAAGGGGCACCAAGGGTCGTCAGACGAAAAAAGCGAATATGGAGGCAATTGATGCGGTTCAACTCACCCCGATCTCAAATTCCCACGGTTTGAATAAAAGAAAGTCGAGCACCTGGGGAGGACAGGGAGAGTACAAAGAAAGCGAAGGTGGTGCGTGGTGCACGGCTGCTCACAGTAGGGTCTGCATGTCGGTATTGAAGGCAGTTCATGGGGTTCGATTCCCCGCCTCCGCTTGCTGCGAAGGGCCCGCATTTTTACTTCATTGTTTTTGCAAGCTATCAGAAGTGGTGCTTAGGACGGGGTCTAACAGATTGAGAAAGGTGGACGTTGTGCATGGGCCACTGGTGCTACCTCGATTAATCATGCAGTTGTTGGGTTCGACTCCCGGCATCCACGTGCACGGGGAGGCTCATATCTTTTTCCTCCACCAAACTATGAGAGGACCTGGTCAAGTCTCCGACTGCATCCTCCCGGACATGCCTAAAAACTGGTATAATGACTCGGACGCGGTATGTCGACTCACGAAGACTTCAATTCGGTGAGACTTCAACTTGATCACCCGTGTTTTGTTCGAAAAAAAAGGTGCTTAGCGGCTCCTCAACAGATTGAGGAAAGCGAACGTCGTGCATGGCACATCACCTGGAAAATTGGGATGATCAACGCCGACTTGGTGGGCGGGTTCAATTCCCTCCGTTCGCGTAGAAGGGGATACTGTACGACCCTGTATGGAAGCAACGGTCACGGTAACGGAAGCCCCGTTGCGTTGCTTATTTTTGGCGGGGTCACGGTCACGATGAGGCTCGTTGCCTTGAATTTATCGTGACACAGCAAGACAAAAAGTGAAAAAAATCCCTATGGCCTCGCAAGTACCTAAAATGAGTGGGAAACCAAGAATGTTAGTGCCCCGACAGCATTCAAGTGTACAAACTTGCATAACACTCAAATGATACCTACACAGATGCCCCTCAAATTTATTTTTTGTTGCTTCTTTGAGCAACCGTCACGCTCACGGTGGGGTGTGTTGCCTGAAAAGAAGGCAACGGGTGTGTCACGGTCCTCGAGCCGTTGCTTCCATACAGGGTCATACAGTATGGTTGTTGTTTTTTGCCACAAGAGCATCATGAAAATTCTCAAATCGCATCCTCTCTCCAGCCCAATGTCAGTATAATATACCTCCTCCTCCTCCTCAATTGCAAGAACCTCGTAAATTCCTGTCCAACAACAATTCTGCGCGCCTATCATCAACTTACGATGGCCATCAAACAAGCGCCCAAAAATCTTCTGCTCCCGCCATGTCGATCTGCTCAGCCGTGCGCCGTCTGCGCCTCAACGCGCCCATCCCTGGCCACACCCGCGCCCTTGCCACCGCTGTCCCGACCCCTCCGCCCCGGCCCCGTACCCGCACACGGCCCGCCGCGCCGCGCCCACCCGCCGCCGGCTACTATCTCGCCGCCTTCCGCGCCCTCGGCCACTCCCCCAAACTCCCTGCGCCACTTCCCCTCGCCCAGCGCGTTCTGAAAGACTGCACCCCGCGCCAGCTGTACGCGCACATGCACGCCGCCTTCCTCGTCCCCTCCTCAGCCTCCGCCGATTTCTCAAAACACGCAGAGGTCCAGCGCATCGACACCGAGGAGGCGTTACTTATTACTTCTTTGCGCGCTTTTATGCGTCTACAAGACTACCCCGCCGCCCTCGTCGTCCTGCGCGCACTGTCTCTCAGACGCCCACCCACAAGCCCCAGCGTGAATCAAAAAAGACATCACAGGCACCTGCTGCAAACCGCGGAATCCGCAGTCCTCACGCCCCTCGCCTGGCGCATTGCTGCCGCCCACCCGCGTCCACACAAGCATATCCGCCTCGCGCAACATCTGCTCAAAGGGCGCAAGGAATGGCGCGAGGACATGGCGCGCGAGCCCGAGTGGATCGCCGCGCACGTACTGGAGAACGCGTCGCCCGCGTTCGTGCTGCTCCCGCGGAGCAAGAAGGCGGACGACCCGTGGCAGCCGGTGACGACCGTGCTGCAGCGCGCGTTGTGCATTCATGGTGCGGTGACGATGAGGAGCGCACAGATGTGGACGGACGAGGCGAGGAAGCGTGCGCAGAGGAAGGCTGCGTGGGAGATGGAGCGGGTGTTGGAGGAGGAGCGGAGTGCGCCGCGGGTGGATACGGCGTTGTTGGGGCAGGATGGAGGTGAGGAGGTCAGGGCGGAGGCAGCGTGAATGTATTTAACAGAAGGAAAGAAAAAACACTTGATTTCACGATCCAAACGACGAGCACCACGACCACCACAACCACCACAACCGGACCGACTCGAACACGGGGCGCAGCAGGCCCCCGACCCACCACGGATGGATGTTTGCATGATATGCAAGAGATCGCAGTGAATTTCTCGCGAGGATTATAGTGAAGGACGAATTCAGATTCCATATGAAGAATAGACAACGCGTACACCACCGGGAGCGGACACCACGCTCCAGCCTTCCCATCATGTTCCCAACGTAGGGCGCTGGATATCAGGGCCAGTCCCCGCAATCCCCTCCCGCGTCGACTTGCTGATAATCGCACATTCCACGTCTTTCCCGCCTCCTCCGTTGAGCGCGTCCACTTCGTCCACGACTCCTCCCACTACTTGCTCGGATGCCAATACCAGCCCGAGTCCGAATCCCCGTCTCCTTCCTGGGTGTCGACTTGCGGATACTTACATCCTCCTCCCGCCTCCCGTCGTCTCCATCCACCTCGCCCACGATTCTTCCTCAGATACCGCGCGCGCTGGTGCGAAATGAATCGCCAGGACTTGGTGCGAAAGGCCACGTCGTTGGGATGGTACGCCGAAAAGGAAGGGGGAGGGGGGTGTCAAATGCGATCATGAAGATAGGAGTGGTACCGAGCGAGGAGCGGTGACTCGGAGGGGTGCGAAGGAATGGGAGGCGGACGAAGGAGAGGGAGGAGGAGGGAGCGGTGAAAGGGGATCCCGAGTGTAATACGATATTGAGTAACATTCGTCCTGATTCGTCTTGCAATGGCAGTACCGAAAATGCGGCAAATCGTGACTGGGATTTGGAAGTAAGGTGCGCCGCCGGAACGTAGAAGGAGGGAAGGGCGGCGTAAGAGGGGAGCGCGGAACGCGAAAGGAGTGGGTAGAGGATGACCCAGCCTGGAGTCGAACCAGGGACTTCCGCACAAGTACAGTTCCTCCCTCTTCAGCAAAGACAAGTGCACGCACGCCGAGTGTTACTAGGTCTTCTCCGCGTATATTTAGTGAGCTCAAAAAGCTGCCGGCGTGGATGGGCCGAATCATTCCTTGACGAGGCTGACGTGAAGGCGGCGGCACGACTCAATTATTGGTTGGTTTGATGAATGGATAGAGTGCGTGAGGGAATGGTGCTGAGAATGACGACAAAGAGAACGGGGAGCCCGATTGGAATATGACCTAGCTTGGAGTCGAACCAGGGAATTTCGCAGAGGCTTTGTTACACGCCCAAGAACAGTGAACGCGCACTGAGTGCTACTGGGCCTTTTCTGTGTCTATTTACCGTTCGTGAGGTCAGGCAAAATCGGGACAATCAATTGCGCTTACTCCTCTTGAGGTTAACGTGGAGTGTCGGCACGGTTCAATTATGAGTTACATCGTCCAAATCAGTAGGGGTAGAATGCACCGGATGGAAGCTAGCAGAAAGAGAACGTGAAACGGAGAAAAATCGGAGCGCTTGAAGACCCAGCCTGGAGTCGAACCAGGGAATCCCGCAGATGATTATTCTGTGCCCTCAAGAACAGCAGACGCACGCCGGGTGCTACTGGGCCTTTTCTACATATATTTAAGGTTCGTCAAGTCAGGAGGAAAAAATTCAGACGAGCATCGGCACAGTGCAAATAGTTGTTGGTATCGGTCAAAGCAGGGGGGAGGGAACCTGCAAGAACGAGAACGCGAAACAGGGAGAAAAAGAAGTTGAACCGCGAAACCGGGCTGAAGTCGAACCAGTGATGTCCACAGTTATGCAATACAAGTGGTATCATAGAGAGCGGACGCCCAGTGCTACCGGGTTTTCTCTACCGGCGCTGGCGAAGCGAAGAAGCTGCTGTACATGCATACGCGCTTGCCTCCTCTTTGACGCCGAAGGGTTCGTGCACTGTTGACTATGAGCATTATCCCCACGAGCAGGACTCTAAGGGCGAGGCGCCGGAAGGAGAGAGCGAGACTGCAGAATCAGAAAATCGGGGGGTGCAAAAAAATCGGGCAAAATGGACTGTATTGGCCGACGACGCATGACCCAGCCTGGAGTCGAACCAGGGACTTCCGCAAGATTCGTCCTCGATGGATAGTGGATGCCTACCGAGGGCTACCGGGTCCGTGGTGAATATTCATTGTTCTTGAATGAGTGCGGTCTTTTCGGTGTACGCATCGACGAATGACTGACTAGCCAGAAATCGGGCTTGATGTTCCGCCAGCGCGAAAAAAAAGGATCGTTTTGCTCGAGTGACGCCGGGAGATCTTGTAATTGAACTTGTCAAAAAGAAAAACACATTGAGGCTTGCGATGACCCAGCCCGGAGTCAAACCAGGGAATTCCGCAGAAGTGTGCTTCCAATCACGCCCAGGAACAGCGGACGCACAGTGCTACTGGGTCTTCTTTGTGTATATCTCGCCTTCGCCCAGATGAGCTCAGAAAGCGGCTGGCGTGGATGAGCTGAATTATTGCTTACCGAGGTCAAGGCAGCTGCACATGAATGGATAGAGTGAGTGACGAAAAAAGGTGCTGAAAATGCCGACCGAAAAAGATGGGCTTGCGATGTCATGACCCAGCCTGGAGTCGAACCAGAGAATTCCGCCGAAGTAGTGCATCACATCCTTGTGGGCAGAGGCGAGAACATACTGACCGCTACTGGACCGTTTCTGCGTATATTTTGCGTTCATTAGGTTGGGCGAAAATTCTGACCAGATGCGCTTACCTCTCTCGAGGTTGACGGCACAGTTTCGATTATGCTTGGTATGCTTCAAAAGCAGGGGAAAGTAGGGAATAGGGAAGAAAGCGACCGTAAAAAGGAACGTCAGCATAAGAGCTAGCTTGGAGTCGAACCAGGGGTTCCCTGTATCACGTCCACGTTGCATTGGGTTTTCTCTCGGCCAAGCGAAGATTCCGATACGAGCAATATTTCACGAGCGAAAATCAAAGGGCGAGGCGCAAAATCAAAGGGTGAGGTACCGAGAGGACTCCAAGCAGAGAACCAAAGGACCATGAGTTGGACAAAAAAACACGAACATGGTTTTTTTTTTTTGGTAAAATGCAAGCGATATGTTGAAGGACAGATGAACCAGCCTGGAGTCGAACCAGGGATTTTCGCAGGATTCCGCATTGATGAATAGGGATGAGGGCTACTGGGTTTGTGGCACAGATCCGTTGTCCGTGGATGAGCGTGATCTTTTTGGTGCACGAACAGTCACTGCTAGTAGCGAGAAGTCGGGCCTGAGGCCCTGAGGGTTCAAGAAGGTGACCGGCGGAAAACAACGGCTCATCTGCTTGAGCAGTAGAGTCAACGCAGGGAGATCTTGTAATTCGGGGACTTAATTGTCGAAAAAAAAGAGTCCAGAGGATCCTGATCATGATATGACCCAGCCTGGAGTCGAACCAGGTCCAGATTCTGCGGAATGACGCGGGAGTTCGCGGAACCATAGGATGAGCAGGGCACATCCTGCGCAGTGGGTTCATGGTATTGAGAGGGCGGACAAGGTTGGCCAGCCTGAAATCCGTAAAGTGCTGGGAAAAAAAGAGTCTACTAGTAGGAGGATTCTACTATGACCCAGCTTGGAGCCGAACCAGGTGCAGATTATGCGGAATGACGCGAGAGTTCGCGGAAATATAGGACGAGCAGGGCATATTCTGCGCAGTGGGTCCACGGTACTGAGAGGGCGGTCAAGGTTGGCTGGCCTGAAATCCGTAAACGTGGATAACTTGAGATTGCTCCAGAGGAAAAATCGAAACATTGATATTGCCTGTGTTGAAAAAGGCCAATGGCTGGAGCAGATAATGGGATTCAGAAGGCAAACAGGCCCGGGCATCCAGAGAACATAAACCTAGTGAAGGTGGTGGAGAGACACAGGAGGTGGACCGTGCGAATCTTCGGCCGAAATCCCGATTGGCCTGCAACTCGACCACGATGACCGTTATTCAACCAGCAACGTACCACACAATTGACCCACAAACTGGCCGACTGGACCTATAGTGAATGAACTGGATAACCTGATATACCTGAACTACAAGCAGCTGGTGAGAATTGGCGATGCAATCCGTAAAATTCGTTTCTGTTACTGACTTGCCTTGGCTTGCCCACTGTCGCTAGTCTGCTAGTCTGCTAGCTCGTAGACCTGGGTACTGCCGCGAGTGCACACTGGAACGTGTTCTTGAAACCTGAACGCGAAACAAACGCGGGACCGACCACCTGCCAACTTGTAG
Source organism: Mycena metata (assembly GCA_029378385.1). Taxonomy (NCBI): domain Eukaryota; kingdom Fungi; phylum Basidiomycota; class Agaricomycetes; order Agaricales; family Mycenaceae; genus Mycena; species Mycena metata. The sequence continues at coordinate 178,399 of JARKIB010000209.1, forward strand.
CACATGCACTTGAAGTCAAATTACTGTTAGCGACCTTCATCTAGTTTCATGCACCGCCAGCATGACGCCCCCGATATGCCCCGTCCTCCGACGGCGCTCCCTGTGTCGTCGCGCCTCCATTCTGCTCGTCGTGTCTCTCGTGCACTTTTACTTTCGCGATGGGGGTCCTCGACGCGTCGCGCATTGCCTTTCGACTTGCTGCGCGGCGAAGCACGGTACAGATACTGCGACGGTGTGGGCGATGTGTACTGTCACGCGTTCTGCTCTCCTCATTCCCACCCGAGAAACCAAAGGCAAGCTGGCTCAAGAAAGGAGTAACCGCCACTTGGGCCAGCGCATTTACCACCCCAACGGCTTGCTGTACGTCGACCCTCCGGCGCGCGCCACATCCACGAGCTCATTGCGCGCGCCGAAGCGCACTGGGGGCGCAAGTTTGCGTCTGCTTCCACCTCCAGGCCGTGGCCAAGTACACTCGATGCTACGCGCGCCTGGCGCTCAAGTACGACCAGATCGACCGCGATTTGGCGCCGTTTTACGCTGTTTACGCTATGCATCCGCTCGAGGTGCGGCGCGTGCAGAGGGAGTGGGAGGCATGTGGGATTCGTATACGATTGGGGAGGATGCGGGGGGCTGGGGATGCTGAACTTCACGCTCCCGGCGGACGAGCGGGTGCGGTTTGAGCTTGCGTCGGGCGGATTTCAGTCGATCAAGCTGTGGAGGGAGGTGGAGGGGGCGTTGCGGTTTCGCGCGGTTTTCAGTCCGCATGATAATCCGAATTTAGTGCTCGACGTATGTGTGGTTTTCTTGCCTTTGATATTCCTCTTCTACTACCATTGTGCGGTGTGGTTGGCGCGCTTGTATATAATCCTACCAACTTCGAATTGTAAATGACGCTGACTTTTTCCTATCTCATGCAGTACCCACTCCGACAACAAGCTCTCGACGGGCGAAGGCGGGCGTTGCGCTTGTGGATGCCGAGCCCGGCGATGTTTCTCAACGCAGACCGCTCTCCTTCCGTTGACGCTAGGGTTTTCTACTCCCCGCGCCTTTGCAGATTCAGCAACGCACCACATGCCGCCGTGGTGCGCACGACGCGAAAGACGGGACAATGTACGTCCTTTTTTTTTCTTCATTTCTTTAGTTCTTTTTACTTTCTTGCTTGGACCGGCGAGCTCGACCTCGCTCTTTCTTTTTTTCCGTCCTATCTTTTTGGGCGCGTCCAAAAGACAGCGAGCTTTCCTGTGCGCGCTTACCATGCCGGCCTCTGGGCTCTCGCTGCTTCCGGCGCGTGCCTCGAACCTCTGGAATCGCTGCACTTCGCGAGGTCGTACAATCCACGACTCGGAGGACTGCCGCCCGATGCTCCACGTGGATCCACAACATGCCCTTCTTCTTTCTCTTCGTCGACGCATTCATCCCTCTTTCCTCCTTCGCCTCATCCTTCAAAAGAATCACTTACGAACTCCTTCCCCCCAACAGACATCGACCCCCTCCACCACCGGCTCGCCGCCTGCCCACCCCTCGCTCGGTGGCACCTCGACGCCCTGCCGCCGTCCGACGAGGGGAATTCTGAGGGGGTACCGGCCGAGGGCGGGTGAGTGTTCGGGCTCAATCAATTACATCTGGCGTTGGGACGGGATAAGAGGGAGCGGATGCGGGCGTTCGGACGTACGGGAAGGAGGCGCCTGGGATGAGCATGGGGCGTCCGTCCGACCGCTTCTTTCCGAGGCCGAGTGCGTGATGGTGGTGCGAGGATGGTGGGCGCGACCGACTGGAAGAAAGAACGGGTGCTGGTGGTGCACATAACGGACGGTACCGGTCGCCCCTCGCGTCTGCTACCGCGAGGCCGTGTCCTTCCCCGCATGTCTCTCTCTCCTCATCTTTACTTTCTCCTCATTCTGCTCCCGTCCGTACTGATCTTATCTTCCCAGTGCCAAAACCTTCATTTATGCCGACCTCCCCGCCATAGACCCCTGCGAGCACCCGCACCCGCGCGCACTCGCCTATATCGCCCGCGGCCACGGCCACGGCCCCTCCCCGCACCGCGCCCCAATCCCGCAGTTCAGCTACAGCGTTACGCCGCTGTACGCCGATACTCGGGTCGCGATGCCCCTCAATTGGGTGGGTATCTGGCGTTTTCCTCGGAGCCCTCTTACTGATTGCATGTATGACAGGTATGCGACGACCTCCCGCAGGAGGACCGGCCGCCGCCGGTGGGCTGTCGTGGGCGCAGCGCACGGACGCGCGATTTCAGTGGCGCGGGAGTAATACGGGGATTTGGCATGCGGCGGATGGACGCGTATCGGCGCATCGGGTGGGTCGTGCATTTCCTTTTGTTGTGATCTTCAGTGATCTCGAGAACGGGATGGAAAATACGCAGGGCGGCTTGTGTTCTGCGTATCGTGGGGCCGTCTGCGTCGTCCTTTCAAAACTGCTTATTCGTAGACGCATCCCCATCCTCCTCCTCCGCGCTGTGCTCCACCGAAGCAATACTGACCCTTCTACCTCAGATCCGCCTCGCGGCTCTTGGCGCCGTCCTGGGGAGCACGAACGTTATAGCGTCCTCGATCCAGCTGGCGCAGACGACGATACGCTTGGCCTCGAGCTCGCATTCGACCTTCACGACGCGCAATTCGCAGCCGATACCGGTCTTCGACGACCAGACAGGATTGACGTCTGAGACCGACGTGCGGAGGCAGACGAGTTCGCGGGCGCTGACGACGTTTGGGGGTCCGAGGTCAAGCAGCGTGTTGAGAGGCTAGACAAGAATGACTGCGGAGCCCAGAAGAAGGTCGTCGGCGCCCCCCGTAACGTCCCACGCGCGCGCCTTCTCTCTGCCCTGCTCGACATCGCCTTCGCGGGTGCGGCGCTGAACTGCGAACCCTCGCAGTGTGGAGTCCTCGGGAAGATATTCGAGTGGCGGCGAGCGCATGACTTGCAGATAGCGGCGAATATCATTCCATCCGCAGGTCGACGGGAACGGATGGTCGAGCCGTCTCACGCAGCTGATAAACTCGGGCTCGCTCATTTTCCGAGGTATCTGCATATTTGGAGGGTACTTCGTTCGTCCGTCGTCGCCACCTTTGGAATAAATGATACATCCCAGGTATACCGACCGCCTCGCGCCCTGGGTCCACTACGTGTCCTTCCAAACCTTGTACACCGACCTTCTTGACACCCTCCCGTTCTTCCGTGCCCACGACGAGCGCGGGGCGCGCATCGCCGTCGCGGGACGCGAATGGAGTCGGAGGCTTTGGCAGGAGCAGGATCTGGTGGCCTGCAATTTCAGGTATGCCGAATTAATATTATCGGAGTGTGGGTGCTAAGCTGACGCGTCTGCAGACTTTTCCTCGAGTATGCGCGGGTAATGAGCACGGATCGCGGTACGATGTCATTTGTGATGTGGGGAGACGAGCAGGAGGATAAGGTGCGCGAGCCAGCATTGAGGGCAAGGTGGGGGACGGAGAGCGCTGAGGCGGAGGACGAGGATTGAGTTTGTGGAACGAGGTTGATGAGGACGAAAGTGAAATATCGTAAATTGTGCTCCGGCGCACGTAGTATACGTGCTCGCCGTTTAGATGCCATCCTGATGCCTATGATTTCTCACTCCTTCAAAACTTCAACGCCGGCATGCATGCCACAAATATCGTGTATATTGTGGGAACCTTATCTACAAAAAGAATCCTAATCCGTATTGAATCTGTAACTCATCTTACAATTCCATTCCAAGGCGATGAAAATTGAGGCTCCAAGAAGGGAAGGTAGCTCAACTCGATTTGAAGACCCGCCTCCAAGAACGATTGGATGTCGGGAAAGGCATCGCCTTGCGACCTGTGCACCGCAAAGTGGATTACGAGTCGGCTCAACGTCCCAACTCTGGGTCGGATGAAGACAACCAGGACATCCTCTGGCACCGAACGAGATTGCTGAATCTCGAGCTCCCCCAGGTTTGGGCAGCAGAGATCGGGAAAATCGGGTGTTGGAATGAAGGCAGATAACATCTCATCACGGAGGTTTGTCCAGATTGGGGGATTGAGGTGAAATTTCTGAATGGTACGAGGGAGGCTGTGAACGAAGTCTTTGAAACGTCTGTTCACGAACGAATCCCCACTCATAGCAACAGTTTCGAGAGACGGGGCTGCAGCAGCGAGGTTGTAGGAAATGCCAGTATTGTCGTCGTCACCATCCCCAAAACCACAAAGTCTGAGACGCCGTAGTTCACTGAACGACACGCGCCCAAAAATCTGGGGCATGATCCAAGAAAGGCAGACCTCGGACTCCAGTTCAAGCGTGTGAAGGAACGGACATTCAACGGTGGGCCGTGGTGTTATATGGGATTCGTACTTCACCGACAGTCGACAGGTTCGCAGCTGAGGGCAACGAGAGAGAACCTGCAGGGCGATGTCACTCGTCATTGAGCTCTCTTTGATTTCGAGCTCGCCTAGATGATTCCAGCAAGAGGGAATGATGTCTAGTGTGGGGAAGTACGCTCCTGAAAACGTGAAGGAGGAAATAGCAGGTGCCCGAACGAGACCCAACGTATCCCATTGAAAACTGTCGAATTCGCGGAGTTCGTGTATAGCGAGTGATTTCAAGACGGGGACATCGGCCGCCGTCAAGTACGACAACGCTGGCACCATCGACGATGAGAGGCCCACGAGGGAGATATGCTCCCAGCGCGATGCGAATGGGATTAGGGCGTCCAGAAAAAGGGTGGGTATCGGCGGACCCGTAAAAAAGTGGGTGTCATCCCTAGCAAAGAGCAAGGATAGAGACAAGGGGCACTGGCCGGATCGCCCCAGCCACGTTTTGGTAGTGACTAACCGCAGGGCCGCTTTCTCGTTTATCACGAGAGACCAAGGGACGGTAGGATCGTGTATAATAGGTTCGACAATGTGAAGACTGGCCCAAAGTCGCGGTGTCGAGAGGGAGAGATCCCGCCAGGCGCTGCATATGCGGCCGGGCAGGATCGGTGCCTCCGTCGCGCTCATAACACAGTTACGGTGCGTTGGAAGGTAGGCCATGAATATTTCTTGAATAACATCGTGGGGAGACGTCGAGCTGGGGAGAAGAGAGCCCTGTGGGCATCGACGTAGGTCGCAAGCTTCTCGCGCTCTTCCACTAATTTCTGGAGGGTGTGCTGCAAATTGGAGATTTCATCTTCAAGGGCTTTAAGTCGAAGGGAGGGTCCAGCGAAGAGCCAAAATCTGTGTGATTTCCTCGTCTTGAGGGCAGTAATTCGTTCCAAGTCTGGAGGTGAAAGGAGACGCCATGACTGGGATTGGAAGCAAACGGGGTACTAGTTGTTTGGGGCCACTGCTGCGCATGGCAGTACGAGTCCCCTTGTGCCTCATGTTACGTCACGTTGACAGAATTCCGACCCGCGTCGATGGTTTCTTGGCCTTATTTTCGGTCCCGCCGACCAGTCCCTCGAAAATAACTGGATACCGTTTGCAAATACCAAATTCATTGTATCCGGAGTCTGCCGATATTGGCGCGACGTTGTATTGACGACGCGTGTGCTATGGACTTCCCTCCCTCCGAGTCTGACGTGCAAGGGGGCCCAAGGATAAGCAATTACCATATGGGGTAGAGGGGGGGAGGGGTCCAGGGTCCACCAGAAAAAAAAATTGTATGCAATTTTATTTTGCCCCAGGAAGGCCGCTGGGCAGTTGAGAATACCAGGTAGGACCTCAAACATGATTTCCCACTATAATCACCCCATTGTAGGCCTCTCACTGATCCCGTTAGCAAGGTTGGGTCACCGTGGTCCGTTTTGAACCGAGTTTCAACCCAACAAACAGTGTGAGTCTCAAGATGAACGTTTATGGTTCAGTAGCTTCTTCTCACACGGACTGCTGTTGTCGTCAAATCACTGCTACCGCCACTTTCACCGCCAAAATATCGCAGCTTGATACTCTGCCGCCTCGGATATCTTTCTCTAAAAGGAAATTTGATGGTATCATCATTACGTAGGGGGGGAGGGGTAGGCCAAAGTGCTAGGAAAAAAAAATATGTAGGTGATATCCTTTTTACTTATCTTTGGGCCCCCTTGCTGACGTGTCGCCGTGCATTTGGATAGACTCATAGAGAGATAAATAACAGTTTAGAGACTCCTCCCGTGGGTGTTATCTGATATTCGGTATATTTAAGGTTGAATCTACCCATCAGCCTAGCCTCGAGGTTCTTTCGTTATTTCCCGGATAGGCCCCGGGAAGCCAAGGTTTGTTTGGGAAAATTGTCAAAGTCGGCCTCAAAAAGCCACTTTTGGACAAGAGTCATCCCGTGGAGGGTCAGAAAAGGGACGGTTTTGGTCCTTCGGGGGTAACTTTTAACACAGGCGGGCGTGTGGTGCAGATTTCGTTGCAAAATATCGACACATTCGTCCCAGGTAGACCAGCAAAACATCGGAAACCCATCTGAAAAATGCCAGATAAGGCTCCTCGATTTTCGCCCTCAAAAAGCCGAATTTCCTGACAGACCCTGACGTGAGCTTCCTGGGGCCTCCCGGATTTACAGCATTAGCTTTAACTGGGCTCGTATTTGTGCTCCCAGTATCTCCCCTCCTTACCCACTTACACAAAGAGCTTCTAGAACATTCCCTAAACTGTGGGGACTTTATGAGACCAGCGACGTGGAAGAATGGCAGAATGGCGAAGACCACATCTCCAGGACACTAGAATTCGCGCGCGCCGCGGTTCAAGAGTCAGTTGAATCTACAGCACTGATCAGTGTGTGGTCAATTCGCAGATAATTTCGACGACTTGCAAGATTAGAGATGACTGCAGTGTGGCTCATGGCAACTCCCTAGAAATTGTTCACCACCTATCATGATATTTGTGCAATCCACAAAGAAACCCTCGGCGGACCCGTCGTTCCAGAAGACACGTGAATTGCTGTGACGGCCGTTTACCCTCACCAGGACCTACTTAGTAATCTCTTGGGCATAAATGACTTGGAGCCATGCGAGATCTCGTCGGAAATGAGAACTGCGACGGATATCACCTCGAAGCCAGAACCGAGGATGATAGCTCGGTCCGAGGGTAGTCCGGCGAGATTCGCAGCCTTCGCGGCTGTCTCGAGGCTCGAGTGTGCTATAATCAATGTGGCTTCGGTTATTTTGAGCTGATATACAAGCTCCGGTGGAGTCGAGCTAGGGTTCACTCCTCTAGATTTCAAAATTTGCATCTCAGTCGGGTGAATATCGAACGATGACCACACCTACCTGAAGATTGCCCCGAGGTACTGCATGCCCAGACGGCAACGGGATAGTCTAGTGAATGTTCATCTAACGCTCGCAGTCCAAAATAATATACTTGACATACCAGAATGGTTGGGATGAAAAGCAAGACTAGTAAATGTGAACGGGAGCTCAAGCAGAGAGGGTGAGTGATTTTACCGACTTGTTTTTCGCCTGCAGCAATTCCAGATATATTTGCAGAGCCAAGTGCGACGTACCAATGTTGTACTTTGCCCTCAAAGATTGCGCCAATGTAAACGTCCGTTCGCGAAGCTACCTCGTGTCAGCGACATACCAGACCAAGGTAGGGTCCTGTTTATAATTCCCGGGGCAATTATAAACGGTTTATAATTTTTCGTTTATAAACAGGCCGTTTATAAACATGTTTATAAACACCGCCCCTAAAATCACCTAAAATTCGAGTTTTTCGCCTTCCCACTCCCACCGCCTCCTCTGTGAGCCTTCACTGCCCCCTTGTACGCCTCCCGCACTCCTCTCCGACCAATTACCGAGACTTCCAATCTGATCCGCATCCGGGATGGCCTTGTCCGCCAGTAAATCTCGGAAAAATGGAACTGTAATAGGGGCAGTCAGAGTAGAGGATTAAGGAAGGATTATGCTGGGATTATCGGAAGGATTATGGAATTTCAAAAGACCATAATCCCTCCATAATCCTCTCCATAATCCCTTTAATTTTGACCGCGCTCACAATTGTTCGGATTATGGCGCGATTCTGGAATCCCACTTGAGTCCGATTTTGCATCATCATAATCCATAATCCACAATCCTCGCATAATCGCCTCCGGAGGCGATTCGAGGATTATGGCGGATTATGGATTTAAGAGGATTATCCCACGATAAATAATTCCAGAATCCGTCGAGAATCCTCGTGCGTAATCCGACCATAATCCTCTACTCTGACTGCCCCTAATGTCCACGCCGTCCCGATGCGAATCAAGTGATGTCGCACCAGGTGCCGAGGACAAGCACGGTTGTGCTGGGTCGGCGCTGTTCACCTTGCCGAGCCCAATTTCACACCCGGCCGGCATACCACCAACCTTCTGGGCACCGGTTTCAACCTCCGGCTCCTTCATTGGGCCTTTTACGCAGCGCCAATTTAATACCGCGCTACTTACTTTGACGTGCGTCGGGCGTCAAAAAAAGATTGTTCGGAGATCACCGCCCTGTGGCTGTGCGAATTAAAAACCGGTCCTTTCTGGCGGACGATTATAAACCGGGTTTATAAACCGGTGTTTAAAAACATGTTTATTAACCGGACTTATAAACAGAACCCTAGACCAAGGGGATTTATCCAGGAACCTCTTCTACAGAAACAGCGCATCCTGTCGCGTCCTCAATCAAGGACGGGATCCTGCGCGGAGCGCAGCGGATGCTGATATTCCAGCATAAATTCGGCGACAGTGAGATCGTCTGGAATGTGGGCGTCCAGGGAGCACCAGAAAACTTGCTCATCGTGCGAGCGGAGCAGGGGGGAGTGAGACAATGGTAACTTCGCATATGGGGCTATATGGGACCCCCACCAGATCCTGGCAGGGCGATATATCATACCTTGTAACTAGAGATGCGGCATGATACATCGGGACCCTCTAATTAGAGTTCCGTCGGATACATCACCTCAGAGATACAGCGCCATGGGGGTACAGGGCTCGCTACCACTGAACAGCTGCTAGGCCTGTCGTCTGAGGATAAGCATCCTGGGTGTCGTCGTGATGTATGTCGAGCTCACACGTCCGGATTTAGAACACGATGATCAAAGGCTCTCAACGTCGTCTGCGACGAGCACGAAACATGCACCAAAAGTTCTGAAAGAATTAAGCATTGTAGAATTAATTGGTGGTATACATGAGCTCACAAAGCTAAGGTAAAGGCGTACAAATGGGTGGATAAGAGCGAAATTACTGAAAAAAACAACCTCTAGGTATCGTTGCTTCGCAAGCGCGTTCCGGACGACATTCGGGCGCGTAGCCGGCCTCAGTCTATGGCTAGATGTGCTAAAGGGAGGGATGAGGCAACATAAGGGTCGCGACCCGGGAAACGGCGTCTCTGACGTGCGCAGGGTACACGCGACGACATCTACATCCGTGCAGCACTGCAGGTGCTAGCTACGTCGGCGGGTCCGTGAACGCCGGTGCGGTGGATACGGCGCATGTGGGGGGGCCGTGTATCGCGCATACGTGTGTACACGAGGATGGCGCATGCGCGCGCAAACGCACGCGCTCAGGACGTCGGCGATGCAACCGCGGTCCCTCCATATAGCTCCCCCGCTGTATATGCCAGCTCGGGGAACACAGTACACATCGCTGACGTGTACGGCGCATACGCGCACGCATACCGAGAGCGTGTACGGCGCATACGCGCACGCATACCGAGAGCGTGTACGCCCGCACGCGCGCCAGCGCAGTACATCCCCGCTATGTGTATTCCGGCGGACCTCACGCTGCAGATGCAGCTGGCGTAAACGAGGTGGATGCACCACATCCGTTGGGACATCGCAGCTCCGCCCTGGCGACAGGGTGACCCCTAGGGAAAATGCCAGCCCCAAGTAGTCACGCGCACACGCGGATGTGCTATCCACCGGACTAAGGACAGTCCACCCACGGACCCCGCGACATCCACTCCGGTGTGAAAAAGATGGTCGTGGATGAGGAAACGCACCATGAGTCATGCAGGGCAAGCCCCTGTATTCCCCCCCTCCTCTCCTCTCTATATATCCGTCCTCTGCTACTCCATGAGGCTACGTTCTCTTCTGGCGTATGAATCGCTTGTTCCGGTGTTTGTGGCTTGACACAGTCCAAGAAAGCCCGGGTGGCAGTTACAATAGAGAGTACCAGAAGATTGAGATCGAAATTCCCCCTTGAAAGCGAGTTGGAAGACGAGTTTGAGGTCGGAAGCACGCCGCCAAAAGAGACGCCATAACGGGGAATTGGGGCGCTGGAAGCAGCCAAAAAGAGAGGTGGATAGCCGCCAAAGGTTTTAGACTGGACTTGCGGTGTTACTGAAGTGAGGGAACACGAAGAGCGTAGTTTGCGATGAGGGATGCGGTCGGAAGAGGTGAGGTCACTAAGAGAAGTTTTTTGCGTCGTTTAGCTTGCTTAGCTCATTTGAATGAATTCCGTCTCAGCAAAAAGTCTCGCAGATTTCCCTAGATTTATCTCCAAGAAAGAATGGCAAAAAACAATGCCATCAATTATCATCGATTTGAAAGTTCAACCGCGGCAGGGCTCGGAACACCTCAACAAGGACACTTAGACCGTACGGAAGAGGCTGCTGACCAGTCCGATTCTGCTCACAGGAAAAAGAACCCAAAATCTCAATAAAAATTATCAGCGACTTTCGAAATTGGCCCCGATCACGACCAAGAACTTTGAATATTAATGTTCTGGCATTGTAGAAGGGTCGGGTCGATAATTTCCAGAGAATGTCGAAACTTTCGCAGTGTATGGGTGTGGAAAGATTCTTCGAGAGAAAGTTTCGGTTTGGGAGGCCATACCCAACACAGTGTTGGAGCGGTGTTAGACTTGGTCAATCCTCGACTACCAAATTTTTTAATTCATTCTCAAACCATGTCCAGTAGCTCGAGAAATGGTATTAGAGTGTTATTTGAGCATCAAGGATGCTCAGCAGCGCTCAAGGGTTGCGTTACATGAGGTTTTTGTTCCAGATCAAAATAGGGTGATCCCACATTTAGGCCGATTGTGACGTGTGTTTGGGTTGAGGAGATTTAGGAGCTCAATAATGAAGTTCTGTCATGCTTCCTTCATGCTAGAAAAATACAGTTACATTGAAGGGAAGGGAATACCGTGTGAATTGAGGTAGTCAAACTAACTATCAACGACTTCGCGTATTCACTGTGGCGCTTCATCAGAAGCTTGAACAACAATTCTAAAACCACGTAGGAGGACCGTCGTACCCCTCCGATTATGCTGATAGGAAAAGAAAGGCCAGATATTGGCATTAGCAGTGAGATCCTTCGTTCTTGACCACATTAGGCTGGTTGAGTGTTACGCTGACTGAATTGCATTTTCAGGCCGGGACCGTGCGATACAAACACTGTGTCTGGGTCGTAGAGGTGGTGGCTGAGGGTAAACAGCGGTGACCGGACCATAGGTCAGTTTTGATGGGCGCCGCCACCGGCACACGGCAGATAGAAAGAGAGAGAGAGAGTCCTAGGGAATTTTGGCGGTATATACGGTCACACTTAATGGAAATGAATGAGGGAGGGAAGTGTTGAGTGAGCCATGCGAGGTCAAGTGCGGTAATTGTCGGATTTGTTGGACGGACCCCAATCCACAATTCCGATTATTTGGGCGGCCCAAGCACGATTTAAGGCATTCAGAAAGGTAAACGTGTTGTTTGACTTTATTAAATAAGGTAAGACAGCAGTGGCCGGTGTACAACGGCGGGGGAGCAGGTGGATCCAGAAATTCGGTGCAACCCTAGTTTTAATGCCCAAAGCGGAAAGACATGGCACGCAGGGGCGATTGGGGGCCCAGGAGGCCTAGCTTTACACTGAAAAGGATATGTGAGACCAGAAAACCAGCGGTGGTCCCGGCGGCGCGCACGCGGAGGAATTTTGCGGCAATTGGGAAGCCGAAGAACATGGATGGTTTCGGGGGAATTAAGCCAAAAGGGGTGTCAGGTAGTGCTCCTCGTTTTTGCTTCACAGGACGACCAGCAGGGCGGGGAAGGGAGCCGGGGGGAGCGAGGGAATGTGGAAGCGGAGGCGAAGGAAGCGGGCCGGGCCGAAGGCATGCAGTGCTAACACACACAAACACGACCCACCCCGCCATCGGCCAAACGACCCGCCATCAACCCCCGTAATCAACTGAAGGACGCGCCATCAACCGACAGCGCCCCCCCATTGGCTATGCGCATGCACCCATGACAGCAGGTGAGAGCGTTGCAGATGGATACCGGATTTAACACCCGTTATGGGTGCGCCTCTAGCATGATATATCGGCCTCAACTCTAACCAGAGCTCTTGATGTAACACCTCGCATCTCTTATTACAGCCTTTTGATATATCATAATAGCATTACGCGCTGCGACCCCAGATAGCAATGCGACGTGACCCGAATCTATCTCGACCGCCGCAATGCACGGCGCAAACAGCAAGGGCCGATATTTAACGAGCGAGCGCATCGCAGATCACAATCGTGCCAGCTCATCCACCTTGCGAGCACTGGGACAAGATAGTAAGTGCAGGACCACATCAGTTAAGTTAATAAAAACCTTTCTATCGCTTCCACAAGGGAAAGTTTTATCCCCGTACGCGAGTTAGTCCAGTGGTGCTGGGCTTCGCCGGTGTTAGTGGTGGCTGGCGTGTTATCCCAATCTTCGGCGCTCATTGGGGAGACGAGGCATGGTAGGATCCAGGCGCTCATCGCCTTATGATCCCACCAATCTGTACTCGAGAGGTGAGCAGGGGAGGCTTGGAAGAGAAGGGCTGAGACTCGCCTTGAATTTTCTTGATGCCGAGGCCACGAACGAACTCCGAAAAATTGTTCAGGTCCTCCTCCGACTCGATGTATGGGAAGTCAATCAGACGTTAGTACTCCGACTCAGATACAAGTGACCGGAAATCGAGAACGGCACTGAAAATATACAGACAATGAGGTCGGAAGTGGCCACAGGAAGTAAATAAACTTACCACTTCCCGTGGGTGGTGCAGAGCTTTATAAACTTTGGCGCGACCCTCTCCGCCGGAGTATCACGGCTGATCCCACTGTAATCCGGATTGTTGGTCTTCATGAACGAACACGTGGATCCCAGTACCTGAGGGTGTTGAGATCAGGTCTAATAGAATTTTGGTGTACGCACCTGGGCACCCGCCATGTCGGAATTTAATGCTAAAAGATTACCTCCTTCGAAGAAACACTTAAATGCGATGGGTCCTCCGGTCAAGTTCACTTTGAGGGACCGGAATTTGTCGTAGAGGCGCTCAAAAAAGTCTGTACTCGCGTCGTTGACGTATGCGCGAGCAATTGTAACGGCTGAAGATTTAATTAGCCACAAAGAACCACGAAGTATGAAGGTTCTGACCGCGCTGGAGGCTCTTGAGGAAAATTACAACATTCCATTCGTTAACCTCGCCCTCTACACGCTTGAAGGTGGTGTCGGTCTCAAAGCTGGTCACCCCCATGTCGTCCAGCAGCTCTATCAAGGCCGCGAGACCGGTGAGGATAATGACTCCGCCATCGGGCATCGTGACGAGACGCTGGATGTAGCACTCATCGATGGGTTTTTTAAGGTCGTCACGAAAGAGCTGGAAAGCACCTGTAACTCGAGAGTTAGTGCGCAGCCATTGTGATAAAAAATTTACGCCTGCATACCGGCAAGGTCGAGTCCGGCGGGATATACTTCCATTTTTGCCTCGCGCACCAGCTTACATTTGATCTGGTTCGAATGCAGGGCCGGCGCGAATTCTCCAGGCTTTTTGCCGTCGAGCAGGAGTTGAGTGGAGGGGCTACAATATAACTGAATGGATATTGTGTGTGATGTATAAAAATGGTCCCTTACCATTATCGACCTTCGAGACCGTCGCACCAACACAACCGACAGCCCGGATGCATCGGCGATATGACTCTTTTGCCGCGAGAGAGGGTCTCTTCAATGCCGGCATGGGGTGGTTATGGCCGAGATTACGGGGATGAATAATGAGCGCCTTCCGGATACTTGCGTCGACGGGCACGTAAATGGTGCGCGTTGCATGGCATGGGCGATTGACGATGCGGCTGATGATGGCTATCCCATCGACAATGTGGGAGTGTGCTACGGAACGGTGTCGGTCACTCGAAGGAATACTAAATTGATACTCACGGCAGCGTTGTTGCTTCAGGCCTGTTGTTGGATGCACGATGGCGCTGCATGGCCCGGTGTCTTTGGAGCTGCCGGCGACGAGGGGCGCACCAGAGAGGCCGCGGATCAGCATATCTTCGTCAACGTCGTCCGGGATACTGGTGCTGTGGTGGCCACTGGTAAAGTCTGCGCGATAGCCGCTGCAGCCAAGAAAGTGATGGTGGCCGCGCGAGACCTGGATCCTGAATTAAATGAGAGGTATTTCGGCCAAAGACTGAACACACACCTGTTTCTTCGATCGCAAAATCGCGACACCCTGACATTTGCGACCATTTTTGTCCACGGCACGGCATTTCTGGCTTCGAACGAGTTGAAGAAATCTGGATAACGGCCGATGAATATTGAATCAGGAAGAATAAAGATCACTTTACTCTATTACTTTGCGCTCTGCGGTAGTGCCGTCATCGCGGCGGGTCTGACGTTGAGCAGCAAAGACTGCATCGCGCGAGGCCGGGTCCAAATCCCGGCGCTCAACGTCGAGGAGCTGGTCGTCCACCTGCTCGCAAACAAATGCACCTCAGGAGGAGTTAATACGCAAAGATGTTGGGAGCGGGTTATTCACGTACCTTTGCACCCGAGACGAGAACGACGGCACAAAATGGCGGGTTTCCCCACCTCAAAGTGCACTGCGACCTTAGAATCACCGGTCCCTGTGTTTCCTGTCCAGGAGTCATTGTCCTGGGAGATATTATTATAAGGACGGGGTACGCCGGGAAGAATTCAACAAATACCTTGTTTTTAATGAGCGCATCAACGGTGTGAAGGCCCCCTCCCTTCTTCGCAATTTCGAACCTAGGATCCTGAACATCTATGACGAATGCTGTGGGCGTCGAAGGAATTGGGTACAAAGAAGGGAAACCGGTGAGATATTCAACGCGCTGGACAGTGACATCCGTCGTGACGCGGAACTCCCCAACGCGGACGCGTGACGATATCTCGGGGTCCAGCCAGCGTGTTTTCGACTGCAGAAGCTCTGGTTCAATGTCCAGCTCGTCGGATGAAGATTCGGCATCAAAATCTGAGAATAAATGAGATCACATCAGAAAACATGAAGGCTGGCGCACCAGATGCCATATCCGATGATTCCGTCGGAATATCGGATGGAGGGAGCGGCGACGAAACCCGGGGACCTATAAAATCATCGTGAGCACAAGTATATTTTTGTTCTGACTGGTTTTGTGCTCACCGTGCCCGCGGACTTCAAAATCTTCCGAACCCGAGGCCTCATCCGAGTCGGACAAAATTTCGACCACTTCCCGCGTGCCCTCGGTCCAGATTCGAGTCTTGACCACCGCTTTTTCGAGAAGAACAGGGTTGGCGGTACCGAGACGCGTCGGCAGCATCTCAGATTCAATTTTGATGGGCGGGGGAGGTGTTTCCGCGCGCGGGGTAGCGGAATGCTGGAGAAAGACCCGAAGCTGAGTGGCGTCGATCCATTCGTTACTGATGAACAGGAGCGGGTTCGCTATCACGAAGCCGTCCACATAGATCTGTTCGTGTTAGACGCGTAAGTATGGGTCTTCCAACTGTCAGTCAGTGGGAGAGACGCGTACCGAAACCCATCGGCAGGCTCTCAATCAGTTTTATGTCGTCGAGAGTGTGTTTCGGTGGCATTTTGACGCGTATTCAGGCTGTGTGGCGCGGAGAGCAGGAGCAGGTGGTGGTAGCGGGAAGAGAGTGGGTAAACATTTGGCTGTTTTCGCGGCCCACCTACCCGGGATTTGCGTGATTGATGCGCATTTCAGATGCGGCACTACTATTTTTGGAGAAGTGCCGCCTCTGAACCAGATGCGACACATGTGCAGCATCTGACCGGGATGTGCTGCATCTGGAGTGTGCTGTGTTTGCCGCGTCTGATACAACCTCAGCGAGGGGAGAGGACTGAATTTGATGGGAAAGTTCAGGCATGACCGTGACCGGCGACATCAGCACGTGAGGGACGGGAGACGACTGAAAGTTGATGGGAAAAGCTGAGGAGAAAAAAAGAACGGTGACATCATGCACGTGAGGGACGGGAGACGACTGAAAGTTGATGGGAAAAGCTGAGGAGAAACTGATTGCGTCATAAAACGTGATGTAGAGATGTTGAGATCGACGGGAGACGACTGAATTTTGATCCCAAATTTTGGCGGAGTAACCGCCGTAAGAACGATCCTAAATTAGCATTTAGGACTCGTAAAGCGGGCCGGATCATCTAACACGGTCACATGACCAGCCGCGTCCCGTTTCAATTCAACTCAATTGCTCGTCCGAAGGTCGCAGTCGCCGAAACTTGCATGGACTGAAATACTCTCCATATAAATATTCTCCGACGGCCAAATAAATGGGTGAGCTTCCTTATAGCCAGTACTGTATAGTTGGTGTTACTTGGCAAGTCGGATGAGTCTACTAGGGTGCGGTAAATTTCTCAATGACGTTTGAGGTCGTCGCGTTCAGAAATATTCATATATATAAAGATAAACTCCACCATCCATTTCAACGTCACAACCATCCACGACAGTTTGTAGAGCCACACAAGCACCGTATCTCTCTCTTGTCCCTCAGTTTCTTTTCTCGCGCCTTTTCCCTGAACTTTCTTCGCTCCCAGGACCACTGACGTCCGGGGTTGTAACCAAAGGTAAGTTCGACGTTTGCGTCAATGTCTTGAGCTGCAAAAAAGCACCAAGTAGGGTATATTATCCTGGCAAGGGATGAGATGTGAAACACCGATTGGTCACTAGCTTTGTATCACCTCTGGCATGCTATCCCACATCGCTACTCTGAGTTTGAGATTGGGGGAGCAGGAATGACTGTAAAGAATATTAGCCAAAGAACCACTGACGATAGAGGATTTAACAACTTGAAGCGAGTCCAGTTGCCTAAGAAGCCCAAATTGAGCAACTACCTCCATGCAATGATCCACATTCGACATACCGTATTCGGAAGCATCAATACTATATGAGCTTCTCGGTTTTTTCTTCCTCGGGATCTCCATCGCGTCCAGGTCAAAGCAATATTCCATCGCGGCAGGCGGAAGATCTTCGACATCATCACGTCGTCTACAAGACGAGGGACTCCGAGTCAGGGTTGAATCGAGGTAATGGTCAAGGGACACACATAATCAAGCTGGGACGTCGAGTTAGTCGTTACCCGGTATAAATTCCAACTACGGTTCCCTGTGGAATGTTGACTGGTGCGCGCACCCCCCATCCACGTTCTCTCGTCTTAAATATCTGAATGGGGGTTTTTCGAGGACGCTGAGCCGCGCGATTTGGGCACTCTGGCGGACACTGGCAAAACTGTATCGAGTTCAATTAATATAGATCGGGATGGTTGACCTTCGGTGAGACTTGCGTCATTACATTCCACCATGTACGCCTTACCGCTCGGCGCCGCAAGGGTTGACCGACAAGGACAACCTAGTCCGAAACAGCCTTCAAAGCTGCCCGAGCAGTCGCAGGCCGGGAGGGGTGAGATGTCTGCGTCTACGCTCACATCACTAGACCAGCATAAATGCTACTTCCTATCTTAGGGGGCAAAACTTACAAACAATAGCTCCGTTCAAGGTATACAAATGAGGATCCGATACTTGGCGGAATTTCTTCAAGGTCGATCTCGTTGACGAAGGTCACGAAGGCAAGTCGCGCGGCCCCTGCTTTGCGAGCAACCTTGTTCCAACGGTGTTGGAGTTCTTCGCGGCTAGGTACGCAGTTTGTAAGGCAAGGAAGACGGGGAAAGATAGCTGAATTTACCGGCTTAGCGGGATGTGAAGTGCGCTCGGCTGTGACTCTGACCTAGGGCTGAATGCGGGCCTTCGGAATTGTGGTCGAACTACAGGCTTGACAGGCAACCGAGATCGATTAAAGGAAACCTGAGCTCCTGGGCGCGGAAAAACGCAAGTGACGCGAGCTCGAACTGTGCGATATGGTGTTTTTTCCGTAGTGAAAACCCAATCTAGGCCGAATTGCTATTGCACGGAGTGGTCAACATTGAGGCGGCTCGCAAGATATGTCGGGGAACTCACAACAACATCACCACTTTTGATTTCCTCTGGCTCTGACTCGCGGTGTGGGCTACTAAGCTGTTTTCTGTTGACAAAGGTGCCGGATGAACTCCCGGTGTCTCGGATGAATAGCATGTCGGTCATTGACGATGGACGAGTCGAAGTAACCGTTATCCTCCCTCGGCCGCTTCCTACTCGACGAACGGGCGATCTCGATGCGCCGACCGGTGCCCAATGTTATCTTCTTTGTTCGAAACCACGACGAGTCGTCAGTTGGGCGCAAATGAAGCTCAGGGGGGGAGGCCACGACTGGACTCCGATAAACCATCGGTGAGGTTTGAGTTAAAATCTTCCCATCAAAGATATCGGCAGAGCGGCAACCGGAGGTCGGAGTTTAAAGCTTTCGACGGCCGTGTTGATCCTCCTTTTCCCCACGGTTGAATATGTGGGCACTTGATCTCGCATTTTTGGGATACGCGCGATGGTATTGTATTTGTGAGTGATCCTTTTGTTGATACAAATACGAAGCTCCTGGTAGTTCTGTTGGGCGGCTCCGAAGTTCAGTTTAAGTGACAACTGACTGGCCGCCTTATCGGCGACTCGGACAAAATTCTGTGCACTTCACCGTCCTTGATTGCTCCTTCCCACAGAGCGAGTTTCATATCCGTAATGTTGGTACAGTACGACGCAAAGGTCGCTGTGCTCCAGGCCGTGGCGTAAAGTCGACACAAGATCTTCTCCGCAGAATCGGTCCGAGTCCGCATGTGGAAGTCACATGAAATTCCATCTTCCCCAAAAGCTAAAGCTGGGCCGATAGGCCGCCTCTTATCGCATACCTTATGGCAGATGACACCCAGTGCGTCCTCTCCACCACACCAATGTCCAAGAAGACCAGACTGATTCTCGTTGGAATCGGGTTCGCGTGGTATAGACTTCACAATCGGTTTCCTGACCACTCACAGAGGCGGTACATGCTCCGGAACGACGACTCTCGCAAAGCATTTGCAGCGCATCCTCCCCAACAGTATCGTCATTCATCAAGATGTTCGTCTCCTCTCCAGTTTTCGTCTCTGTGCTGAATTGGATCTCTGCGCGCAGGACTTTGCTCAAGTCGGTCTCACGTTTCAATTGCTCTCAGACTCATCCTCACCCGCCATCTAGCCGCAAGAGCTCCTCCCAATACACCCAGTGCACAACTTACGGGACTGGGACGCCGCCCCGAGTGCGATCTGGCCACGACTCGTTGAATTTCTGGTCAAAGTCAAAGTTACAGGCAAAATCCCCGTTGATCACCGCAGTTATAATCACTTCAACAAGCAGAGAGATCTCCCCATTCCATCGGAGGTGCGCAACAAATGGGTGGGTACCTTCAAAAGCCTCTTGGGCGAGGGCGCCACGGCAGGAGGCGAGGAGATCACTTGGGGGCTCGTGGAGGGGTTCTTGCTCTACTGGCATCCAGAGGTAATCACACAGCTCGACGCGCGCATATACCTACACGTCTCACACGACGTCCTTCGTGCTCGTCGACACGAACGCTACGACTATTATACCGCGGGTATGTTGTACTGCACGGTGGTCGATAACGAACAAACCCTAACACATGTCACAAACTCTAGAGGGAGCGTTGTGGCACGACCCGCCAAATTATTGGGAGCAGATCGTGTACCCAGCCTATGTTGACGCACATCGGGACGTGTTTAAAGGTGGAGACGTGGAAAAGGGCGCATCGACTGGGGAGGTTGCGGGCCTGGTGCTGCTGGAAAGTTTGGAGATGTCGATTGGGGACATGGTAAACCGAAGCTGCGAAGTTGTTGCGGGATTTCTTTACACTCAGAGGCTTTCTATCCATTAGGCTTTGCACCAACGCTTTGTGGATCCCTCCAAAAGCCGACATCTATTGTATGTACATCGCTTTACAAGTAAAGCAAAAAAGCAACTCCCGGGTTTGATTGCCTGCACTAATATCACCATCTACCCTTCCCGTTTTAAGTGAGGGCCACTCTATCCTAAATGCTAGAAATCAGGAGGGAGGTTGAAAAAAAAGGTCGAGGCAGATAGAGTTCAACTCAGTAAACTGCGAGTCGTATTTCAGGCAGCATTAGTATAATATAACCCCCGGGCTACAACAAACGAGGTACGAGTTTTTTAGTTGTAGCATCTGTTGATAGGAGACTACCGCGGTTCGAATAACCCGACCAAGTCTGGACCTAGGGAGGGGAAAGAAAACAAGGAAACGCGAGGCTTGTGGCTACTTTAAGCTTGTGCCTCTCCTTGTAGTTGATATTGCAAGCACTTCCTGGGGTTGGATTCCGAGTCCCTGCCTCCGCAGAAGTGAGTGATGCGGAGATGTTTTCTTTCTTTCTTTTGCGTCTGAAGGTTAGACATATTTCTTCCATGAGACCAGTTTCAAGAGAGTAAGAAAGGCGGACGTTGTGCATGGAGCATACTGCGATGAGTACCGCGATCGGAAAGAGTTGAGGCAGTTGTTGGGGTTCGATTCCCCGCGTCCGCATTCCGTCGCGTGAAGGTTTTTTTTCGCTTTCCGCCCCGTTCTTGAGTATGATTAATACCCATGGTACGTAGCAAAGGCTTCAAATATACTGGCAGGCTGGACGTTGCGTCAAGGATCCGGGCAGGGGAGGGAGAAAACGAACATCGTTGAATTTCTCACGGTTCGAATAAAGGTCTGGCGTATGGTGGGGACGGTTCGAATCAAAAACATCCGGGGCCTGAGGAGGAATGAGAGAAGACAGGGAATGCGGGGGTTAGGGACTACTTTGAATGTACACAAAGCAGGGATTTATTACCATGGTGCCCATCGGTTCAGTCAGGCACTGGCAGGAGTGGTCATCATTCCTGACTGGCTTCCAGAAGAAAACTGTCACAAGGAAAGAAAAGCGACTTCAAATTTAATTACCTTTACTCAAATTACCATTGGACCTCTTGACTTCCCATCAGGCTACAGCACTCTGTCTTAAATGCTCAAAATTAAGCGGGGGATTCGAGAAAATGAACATGGAGGCAATTGATGCGGTTCAACTCACCCCGATCTCAAATTCCCACGGTTCGAACGAAAAGGTTTAGCGCCTGGGAGGATTGAGAGGAGACAGGGAAAGCGAAGGTGGTGCATGGTGCACGGCTACTCCCAGTGGACTTTTCCCTTGTGATCAAACTTGAAAGCAGCTCCTGGGGTTCGATTCCCCACCTCCGCATAGAGTCGTTGTGCTCCAGTTTTTTTTTGATTTGAAAGTGAACGAGTCACGCGTTAAGCACGAACCGGGTCAGAAAGAGGACGTTGTGCAGGGAGCATGCTGCAATGAACTTTGAAGTGTCTTGAATCACTTGTTAAGCAGCTGTTGGGCTCAATTCCCCGCGTCCGCATACTCATCGAAGACCCTCCCTCTTTTTGGCCGGGTTTTGCAATTAAATAGAGAGTTATTACCATGCTACATATTGTCAACCAGACAGCGGCCTGAGGAGTGGTCGTTGTCCCTCACTTCCAGAAGAAAACTGTAACAAGAAACTTCCGGGTTTTGATTACCTGTACTCAAATTACCATTGGACCTCCTGGCTTCCCATCAGGTCATTCTGTCTCAAACGACCAAGAAGACAAAAGGGGAACATGGAGGCAATTGATGCGGTTCAACTCAGATCCCAAATTCCCATGGTTCGAACAAAAAGGTCTGGCGCCTAGGGAGGACTGGGAGAATACAAGGAAAGTGGGGTGGTACGTGGTGCACGGCTGCTGACAGTAGGCTCTTCGTGTTGGAATTGTGAGCAGCTCCTGGGGTTTGATTCCCCATCTCCGCTTGCTCACCAACATTCCTCGTTGTTTTTTACTTCGGGTTTACAAGCTAATGGAGCTGCTGCTTAGACGGAGTCTAACAAATTCAAAAAGGTGGGCGCTGTGCATGGGTCACTGGTCCACCTCGATTAATCACGCAGTTGTTGGATTCGACTCCCGTATGGGCAAAGACAATATCTCTTTTCCCCCATCACCATGAGTGGCCCTGCTGGTGCCTCAGACTCTCTATCTTCCTCCAGCCTGTCTACGAACCGGTATAATAACACGGTATGCCGACTGATGGAGACTTCAACGGGAGTCACGGATTAGACTTTAAGTTCAGAAGCACTTGTCATTTTTTCTGTTGCTTCAGAAAAAAGGTGTTTAGTGGGTGCTCAACAGACTGAGGAAAGTAAATCTCGATCACCTCGAAATTGAGACAGACAATTGTGCTCGACGTCAAAAGTTGGTAGGGCGGGTTCGATTCCCTCCGTTCGCGTAGGAAGGAGATTTAGTTATTTTTTTTTACCGCAAGAGCATCATGAAGATTCATTTCAGAAACAGCTCCTCTCTGTAGCCAACTCAGTTACTGCAAGAACCTCGTAAATTCCAATCGACAACAATTCTGCGCATACTGTATTTTTACGTTCAAATCGACAGGGGGTGTGACGCGTGATCAATTTTACCTATTCGACAATTCGACAGGGGCCGAAATTTTGCGTGACACCGCAAAAATTTCGACAAATTTCGACACTCAAACCGAGAATTTGGTCTTTTTTGTGCTGTTTGAGCAGTTTGAGGACCCACATGACTGATTGGAGGTTCGATAGAGGCCCGAGTGACGCGTGACCTCGACAAAAATTCGACATCGACATGGGGGTCACGGTGCGTGACACGTGACTGTCGATTTGAACGAAAAAATACAGTATCATCAACTTACATCAAACAAGCGCCCAAAAACCATTAGGGGAGCTCAAAGTTGACTGAGCTCTCGTAGCTGGCTTTGTATCTCGTTCTCAAGCTGGTTTCCAAGTCGAGAGATACGGCGGAAAATCTGACGTCAAAAAACTCGATTTTTTTTTCACCTTCGCAAACGTGTTTTTGAAAGATTCTGCATCTTTTCCAAAAACTGAAATAAAGGGTCGACCGGGGGAGGCACCCACCTAGCCGGTGTCTCGGCATTCTCCGGCGGGTACCCCTTGTCTGACGTCCCCGTCCGAATTTCTTAGCTCAGATACACGTATACGCATGTGACCATTCCCCAAATGGACTCTGCGCCCCTGTTTGCTCATTGCATTTTCATGAATTAGGGCGTCTGAGACACTATAAAGTGTAGAAGATAGAGTAATAAGTGACTACAGCTCGTAGGAGTCAAATGACGCGTCCTAAACGATGGAAGTGAGAAGAAAGAAATATTTTATTTGCGTGTTACTATTTTGGGACGAACACCGAAAGAGCACGTGTAGATCGGCCCGAAATACGATGCGGATACGGAAAAAGTCGTAGCTGGTTCCAAGCTGGTTCTGTATCTAGATACGAAGACTAGATACGAAAACCCGAGGTGCCAGCTCGGCCAACTTTGAGCTCCCCTATTTTCTGCTCCCGCCATGTCGGCACCGTCTGCGCCTCAATGCGCCCGTCGTATAAGTATCCGACGACTTGCCGCAGGAGCGCCAACCGCCGCCGGTGGGGTTGTCGTGGGCACAGTGCACGGACGCCCGTCTGCAGTGGTGCGGGAGTAATACGGGGATTTGCCATGCAGATGGAAGGTGGAAGGAGGCGCATCGGGTGGGTCCGACATTTCCTTTCTCAGGCGATGGAGGCGGTCTCCGCAGGGGCATGGAAAATACGCAGGGCTCTCGTGGTACTCCACCAAATCAATACTGACCCTTCCTTCTCAGATCCGCGTCACAACTCTTGGCGCCGTTATGGGAAGCGCAAACGCTGGCGTCCTCGATCCCGGTGCAGGCGACGACACGCTCGGGCTTGAGCTTGCAAGTCTCAGCTTTGACCTTCACGACGCGCAATTCGCAGCCGATGCGGCGCGTCAACGACCAGAGAGGATCGACGTCCTTGAGACGGACGCGCGGAGGCCACCTAATGTGCCCACCTAACCCCTCTAGTTAGAGAGGGAGAGAGGGGGGTTATCCCTCTCTAACTAGAGGGGATAAGGCGAAATGCTGGGAATCCCTTATATCCCCTGTGTGGGGGACTTAGGGGATTGCCCAAGGCCGTCCACCAACTACGGCGGGTGGTGGCCACTGCCTCTACGGAGGTCACCGCCTTCCCCGCCGCCCTCCCCGCCGTTTTCATCACCTGTCACCGCCGCCGTCGTCACCGCCGACTCCGTCCCCAGCGCCACTGCCATCACAGGTGCGCGCTGCCATCAAACCGCCTCCCCCTTCACATCGCCCATCAACAACACGTCCCGCACGTCACACCGCCACTCCTGCACATCACCCCGATGCCCCCGCCCGCCGTCCCGACCCCCGACCTCGAATTTCTCAATTATTATTTTTTTCTCTTTTTTTTCTTTTGACATTCTATCGAAGTTTTATTGTTTTCTATATGGTTAAACACGATGTATTTTGCAAAACATGACATGGTGGAGTACACCAACTTCCAGTAATGGGCTCACCTGTTTGAGCGACGTGACGCACGGCCTCAGAGCAGGGGATTTTAAGCCCAATCAGTTCGAGCATTCAATGAAATAAAGGCGGCCAATATTCTATGTAGCTAACTTCAATTGTCCACCAACTGCCAGCACGTCCACCAACTACCATAACGTCCACCAACTACCAGAATGTCCACCAACTACCTATGTTTGTGCTACTCCGCCTTTTTTTGCCTCTTCCGTTTACCCAACTGCACCATAACTATCTCGCGTTTCTCCCGTGCTTCTGAGGTCTCCACTCGACGCCCTCGCCTAGTGGCAAGCACATCATCGGCCGCTCCGTCCACCAACTCCCTTCCCCCTCCCTCATCTTCTGCTGGTCTCTTCCGCTTCCCCAACTGTGTTTCTCCCGTGTTAGCATCAAAGACCCCCATCAGGGTGTCCATCGGCAGGTTTTAAACGATGTAGCTGCCGATTCCAAAGAATTAACCACCGGCCCACCACCTCCTGTCCACCAACTTCTGTCGTTGAACATTAGCACCATTTCTCACATCCACGGGTCCATGTCGCTATGAAACGTTCACTAGGTTTGTTTATCAATGTAAGAACTTGAGTTTAATGAGGGGGGCACCGAGGGATGTACCGATTCCAAGCAGTTAACTATCGGTCCACCAACTTCCCTTGGTACAGTTTCTCTCTTCCCTGGCGGTCCATGTCGCTGTGAGATGTTTGCCCGGCTTTAGTTAATAATTTGAATCCCATGCTACCGCAGATTCTAACGAGGGGGCCACCAATTCAAAAGAATTCACCACCCGTCCACCAACTTCCCCCTTCAACTTTAGCACTGTTTCTTGCATCCCCGGCGGTCCATGTCGCGGTACAATGTTCACCTGGGTTAATTAACAATATAAAGTGTTTCTGAGGTCTTTCTGCTGGATTTTGCCGGGCTACCAATGGAGCCCCTCGGGTGAACTCTGAGTCGATCGGTGAGACCCATGATACTGATGCTATAACGTAGTTTAACGAGGGGGCCCCTGATTCCAAAGAATTCAGTCACCGTCCACCAACTGCCCGTCCACCAACTTCCATTGTTGAACTTTGGCGCTGTTTCTCACTTCCCTGGGGGTCGACATCGCTGTGGGATGTTCACCAAGCTTACGGTGAGACCCATGATACTCATGCTACAGCAGAGTTTAACGAGGGGGCCGCCGATTCCAAAGAATTAACTACCCATCCACCAACTGCCTTCCTTGAACTTTGGCACTGTTTCTCACTTGCCCAGGGGTCCACGTCTCTGTGGGATGCTCGGCAGGCTTAGTTAATGATATGAATACTCATGCTACCGCAGATTCTAATGAGGGGGCCGCCGAATTAACTACTGTCCACCAACTCCCTTCCTTGAACTTTAGCGGCATTTCTTGCATCCGGGGGGGGTCAACGTTGCTATAGAACGTTCACAAGGCTTACCTATCAATATGAAAACTCATGCTACAGCAGAGTTTAATGAGGGGGCCGCCGATTCCAAAGAATTAACTACCCATCCACCAACTGCCTTCCTTGAACCTTGGTGCCGTTTCTCACTTCCCGGAGGGTCCACGTCACTGTGGGATGCTCGGCAGGCTTAGTCAATGACATGAATACTCAGGCTACAGCAGAGTTCAACGAGGGGGCCACCGATTCCAAAGAATTCGGTCACCGTCCACCAACTACCCGTCCACCAACTGCCCATCCACCAACTCCCATTGTTGAACTTTGGTGCCATTTCTCACTTCCCCGGGGGTCCATGTCACTTTGGGATGTTCACCAAGCTTACTTAATGATATGAAGTCTTTCTGAGGTGTTTGTATTGAACTTAAATCCCGGGACTTGTAATATCTCATCCTCTGTCAACACTCGGTTGGACCAACGCTGAAATCCACTTAGGTTGGTATGACTTTTTTGTGACTTTTTTGTGTGGCGTCATGATGGACTCAGGGGGTCACTGCAGTGAAATGTAACATGTTAACATGGTTGAGGCCACCTCAATAGGCCTGAATAAGAAGCTGAAGTCAACACATCTGTTAAATTAAACGCGCTCAAATGTTTGCCAAATACGTGTTTTGGGCCCGATAGTTTGGATCGACGTGTCTTCTAAGACTATAATGTGAGTGAGTGCCTTAGCTATCCCATCATACTTGAACATTGGCAAAAATCCACCGTGTCCACCAACTCCCCCTACATTAAACCTGGTTCAATTTCCGTCCCAGGTGCGCTGGCTGCCTGATAACTTGCAGGAACGGGTCTTGCATGCATAGAAATTCCGGCAGTAATACAGATCTGCGCTGTACTCACTCTGAACACCCAGCGCGTCCACCAACTTCCTCCCTCTCGAGTCCACCCCAGATGCACTAGCCGCCTGATAATTTGCAGCAACACAGGTCTTTCATGAATAGAAAGTCCTTCAGTAGATCAGATCTGTGCTGTACTCAAGGGCTTAAAGGATTTCAGTCTTTGGTCCACCAACTTCTTAATCATGGAATGGTCGTTTATTGTGCTGCTTCTACAGGCTCCGCCAGTTCTACTAGCTCATTGAATGTACTCCATAGACCAACACCCATCGCCCAACGGGCTTCCTTGCTGGCGAAATTCTCCCGGTATTCTTCAGGGTTCGATTCGGCCAGCTCCGCCTCAATCATGAAGTCGTTGTCGACATAGCGAGCAGGTCGAATGCGTGGGTGACGGCAGGGGCGTCGGCGGGGATATTAGGTCGACCGGCGAGCACTGCAAAGATGTGCCCGTTCACGTCGACGAGGGGCCAGCTCTGGCTGAGAGGAAGTTAGTGGACGGGAAGTCGGTGGATGCAGATCAGCACCCACATTCCATCCCACTGGATCCGCGTGAAGCCAATGCGGATGAGCTGTGAGAGGGTCCTTGGCGTGCATGGCAAAGATGCGCCCATTCGCGTCAACGAGGGGCCAGCCCTGACTGAGAGGAAGTTAGTGGATGGGAAGTTGGTGGACACAAATCAGCACCCACATTCCATCCCCTCACCGTGTGCTTGAGATACGCAGCAGGGCGTGCCACATGCCTGGCAGAGATGACTACCGCCTCCCGGATCCCTTTGCGGCGACAGTAGATGTGGTTGCTGTGCGATGCGGGCGCTTCAAGGTCCGCAATGACGACGGGGCGGCACAGGGCTGCTACTGCATTTCTTGTTATTCGGGGGCGGAGGAGGGGTGGGGCTGGCAGCTTCTGTATCCGTGGTTGCGATGGTGGTGTCCGAATCCAAGGTGTTGAGGTACGGCTCAGAGTCCTCAGGTTCCATGTCTTGCTGGTTGTCGGATTCAGCGCAGACGGCAGCAGCAAGCAGTGTGAGGATCAAGAAGGTAGTGGCCTGGTAGAATTCGGCAAAAACGCGCCCGCTTTGCGTCTTGAGGAATATGTGAGTACGTGCCCAAGGAGTTGGTGGACAGCTGACTTTTCTAGATGCCGGGACCAAAGCATGCCTGTGAACTGCGGTCAGCACGGTGAAAACGAACAAAGTAGGCATGAGGAATGAGCGAAAGGAGGCCTAGTGGGGGCACACACACCTCTGCAGCTTGAATGTGCAGAGGCAAGCAGCCGGCGATGCGGAGCCCAATTTGAGCTCAACGCAATGCACTCTCCGGGGTGCGGCAAGAAGGATGGGGTGAGGCAAGGAGAGGGGCTTACCGGGTCCTCTGGTTGGGTGAGGTGGTCGGGTGGTGGTGGTGGCCTTGAAGGGAGTTAGATGATGATCAACGTCCAACACACACACACATCACCAAACAAAAGTAAGCCGGATGACAATGAGACAGACACCGATGTCGGCCTTGAGACGGTTCTGAACGTCGCTGAGGATGGGAATGGCGCAGAGGAGGATGGACCATAGTGATGTTCGTGCCGTGTATAGTACGGAGAAGTTGGTGGACACAGGAAGTTGGTGGACATATGCTTGATCTTGTACAGGAGCCGCACTGTTGTACCCCTTACTATATGTTCACTTAAAAATGGACCCCATTGTCGGATGCCCCACTTCTGTAGGCCGTGCATGCCGGACGGCGGGCTGGGTTTTTCACAGGAAGTTGGTGGACTCCACCATGCCATGTTTTGTAGAATACATCTCATTGTATATAAAAAACAATAATATTACGATAGAACATCGAAAGAAAAAGAGAGAGAAAAAAATAATTGAGAAATTCGATGTCGGGGGTCGGGACGGCAGGCGGGGGCGTCGGGGTGATGTACGGGAGTGGCGGTGTGACGTGCGGGACGTGTTGATGGGCGATGTGATGGGGGAGGCGGTTTGATGGCGTGCAATTAGATGATCTCAGATCCCTTCCAGTATTCGTGTTAGAGAGTCCAAAGTCTGTGCCAACCCATGGTGTCGTGAGATTGGGGCTCTTTGTAACCCACAACAAGAATGGGGATGGCAGCGCGCACCTGTGATGGCAGTGGCGCTGGGGACGGAGTCGGCGGTGACGACGGCGGCGGTGACAGGTGATGAAGACGGCAGGGAGGGCGGCGGGGAAGGCGGTGACCTCCGTAGAGGCAGTGGCCACCACCCGCCGTAGTTGGTGGACGGCCTTGGGCAATCCCCTAAGTCCCCCACACAGGGGATATAAGGGATTCCCAGCATTTCACCTTATCCCCTCTAGTTAGAGAGGGATAACCCCCCCCTCTCCCTCTCTAACTAGAGGGGTTAGGTGGGCACATTAGGTGGCGGAGGCTGACGATTTCGCGGGCGCTGACAACATTTGGGGGCTCAAGGGCGGCCAAGGCAAATGAGCGTGTCGAAAAGAACGTCTTCAGAGCCCAGGAGAAGAAGGTCGTAGGCGCCGACCGTAAAGTTCTGCGCACGCGCCTTCTCCCCGCGCTGCTCGATGTCGCCTTTGCGGGTGCAGCACCGCTGAACTGCTAACCCTCGCAGTGCGCAGTGCTCGGAAAGATGTTTGAGTGGCGCATGATTTGCAGACGGCGGCGAGATATAAATACGTGCTTGACGTGAGCCTTCCCTTCCTTTTCGCTCAAGGATCCTCGTTGGACGCAAACCTGACTCCATCCGCAGGTCGACGGGAACGGATGGTCGAGTTGGTTCACGGCTGATGAACTCGGGCTCGCTCATCTTCAAGGCGTCTGCGTAATCGGAATGGTAGGTACCCTCATCTTGTTCTTCCGTCTTACTACGGTCAAATTGAATCAATATTGCATTCCAGGTTTACCGACCGCCTCGCGCCCTGGGTCCAGTACGTGCCCATCCAAAACTCGTACACCGACCTCCTCCATACCCTTCTCTCCTTCCGTGCGCATAACGAGCGCGGGGCCCGTATTGCCGCTGCGGGACGCGAGTGGAGCCGGAGGTTTTGGCGAGAAGCGATTTGGTGGCCTACAATTTCAGGTATGTCGAATCAACCTCATCCGAGTTGGGCTGCTAAGCTGACGTGTCTGCAGACTTTTCCTTGAGTATGCACGGGTGATGAGCACGGATCACACTGCGATGTCGTTTGTGATGTGGGAAAATGAGCGGGACGACGAAGTGCGCGAGCTGGTAACAATGAGGACGAAAGTGAAATATCGTAAATTGTACGTCGGGCATACTCACTGTATAATCTGGTACCATTAGATGCTGTCTTGATGTTGATAATTTCTTGTGCAGTTTATATTCTTCGCTTCCCTCCTTCGACGTCGACAAGCATATTAATATTGCGCTAGATTTTATCAACGTTTATACGGTCACCTGACTTCGACGATCACGGCGCGGTGTCCGAGTCTGTCCTTTTTGTTGATAATATTTTCTTTGCCCATGAGGCTCGACTCGGAATCATTGCTCAAGTAACGAATGTACGCATCGGGCCGCTAATAACTCGCCCGGCACGCCCTGCGTCAATCTTATGCAACTGCCACATGGGACGCAAATAGAACAGGCAGGCACTCGTGTCTAACACTGCCTTCCCTCTTGACTGCCTCCCGCTCTTGACTTTCCCCACCTTCCGAAATCCTGGGTACCACCCTGTCGTCAGAGGAGCAGCTCAGTAGCTTACATATAGGCTGGGGAACTTCAGCCAAGGATGGTGTCGCAGCCCCTTCCTCCGAATCCGAATCCACGCGCGACAGAGATCTTGGTATACCAGGTAAACTTGGCAGATTACCTGTGCGAAGGGCATGCTGATTTTCTAAACAGAACGTTATTGCATTTCTCAGCAATGCTTGCTCCCAAACTAGCCAAAACGCGGATGAAGTCCAAGGCGTCCAGCGGACCCTCAATGGTTACCTACTTTCGATGTCTTCGGAGAGCCTCGTGGGGGCCATTGTGAACAGCTTGAGACACCGTACGATGCTGTTGGAGGTACGTCATTTTTGTTGCATAAAAAGTATATAACTTCAACCTTTCCTTCTCTAGTTGTGCTCTCAACTTGGGCTTGCAAATGATCCGACCCTCCGCACTGCCTTGCGTACAGACAGAGAGAAACTCGCCGCCCGTTTAGTATCCATATTCGAATCCAACTCTCTGGAGACCACGGTGTTGGGACTTGAGGGCGATTCCGCGCAGTGTTTCATCGATGCTGTCCAGGATGTTCGGCTCTCTACGACTCCGTATTTGCCTCTCAACTGACGGTCTTTCTAAGGCTTTAGATAAAGGGTTTTTGATGGCGCCTGAACAGAGCTCGAAGGCCCGCCGTATAATCCGAAAACTGTCCAAATCCTGTGACAGGCTTCCGACCTCACTCTTCATCATTGGCGTTGACGGACGGGAAGAGCACCCTACGTTCGGCGGTGGTTTCGGAGACATTTATCGGGCGTCATATAACGGTCAGGTTGTAGCTCTGAAACACATGCGCTATTTTCTCCGGGGAACGGATTTACACCGTATTCGTGAAGTGAGTGGTTTACTTTCAAGCCCTGCAGGATGATTGAGTGGGAATGACAGAAATTTTGCCGAGAGGCTCTTCTCTGGAAAGATTTACACCACCCCCATATCTTGACTTTCATTGGAATCAACCGCGAAAGTTTTCCTTCATCGCTCTGCATGGTTTCACCTTGGATGGAGCATGGCACCGTTTTACATTATCTGAATGCTCATGGCCGGGCAAACGTTGGTAAACTGGTGAATATTCCAATCCATAATTGAGATCATCATGTTAAAGCTATGACATCCCATAGCTTTTTGAAGTTGCGCAAGGGCTCGAATTGTTAGGTGAGCTTACACCTAGAATCCTCCGAGGATTCTAGGTGTAAGCTCACCTAACAATTCGGACGACGAGTGAACCAGCACAATCAGTAGATTGAAACAGTAAGTCGTAGTACAAGGGTAAAGATAAAGCTAATTGTCCATGTTTGACTACAGAGTCCTTATATACACGGCTGTTACCCTTGAGTATAATCATAGGTAAATAGAAGATTATAATGGATAGGGGTCCGAGCCCTCACACTCTCCCCCATAAGACGATGTTATCGTCTTCACAAGAAGTGAACCAAGAAACAAGTCTTGTAGGTCAGTTACACATAGCCAATTGCTATTCAAGATCATTGTGCGGACACGATACAACATTATCGTAGTGGTACATCAAAACAGCATTCGTCGAATATTCATACATGCGAGCGCGTTCCAACGCGTTACAGCAGCCTAAACTGCGCGCCCTAGTTCACCATCTCCTTCAACATTTTTTGATAGGTATCATCTTCGTCCATATTCACCGGCGCGGCATTCTCGTCGTCGAAATCCATCGGCTCCGGTGGAGTGAGCAGGTCGTCGTCGATCATTCGTGCACGACGAGTAAGTACGGAGGACAGTGGAGAGACCGAGCGCAATCACGGCACATCCATTTCCGGCGAGAGGGATCGTGCTCGGGCGTGATGTGGGGAGGGGATGTAGTGCGCGTCCGGTGAGAGGCTGCGTGCGCGCAGCAATGGCGCGTTCGTGGCGACTTCGTCCATGGTCGTATCGGTGTTGAGGGGTGCGTACGCGGAAGAAGCCAATGATCGATCGCTGCTTGGCGGTGGCATGGACACGTCCTCCTCGTTGTGGGTAGTGGTGGGTGAGACGTGAGAGACGCGCGGGGCGGCAACGGACTGCGATGAGAAACGACCAGGAGCGTGCGTGTTACGACCACGCGAGACGGTGTAGGGGATGGTGCTCGGTTGACGAGTTTGCATTTGATGTTTGGCAACCGCGTTCACGCGCTTCGCGGCCTTATCCGCGCAGGGCACGAACGGGTTATTCCACCGTATCGCGTCATTATCTTCGACGGGGCGTGCCTTGCCGTTGGCAATTAGTAGAGCAATCTGCGAGTTCGCAGACTGAGGGACAGGCGCAACACCTGGGGACTCCCATTCGGAGGATCGAAATGTGATGGCGTTGTCGCAAGCCCGCTTCCAGGGGATGCAGGGGGCACGCGACCAAAGTCGCGGAGGGTTCAAAGGCACTCCATTCGAGCGTTGCAGATGCTCGTCGAGCTCCTCCGCGGTCCATTCCAGTGGGAGCGGCGTAGATCAATCACCAAACCAAGCTCGCGCGTAGGCGAGTGCGTCTCGAACGCGCGCAATGGGCACTCCCATCTTCGCAAACCGAATACAGACGTCGTCTGGTCCGCAGGGTGCAGTCAGCGGCGTTGGCCAGGGCACCAGCTCCATCCAGGGCGCAATCTTGAGGTCCAGTTCCGTAACTCTGCTTGCGTACAAGCCAGGCGTTCCTAACACACCCATAATCTGCGCCTCGACAATCAGCTGGTCGCTCGTCTCGGCCTGCGTCGGGGGCGGCGCGTTCTTGCCATGCGTCCTCGCGACCCCCTTCAGCTGCACTAGCAGCCAAGCCTCGACAAGTCTGTCGTCGATTGTCCAATACGGGTCGACAAATACGCATCCGCACTCGAGGAACTCCTTGTGTTGAAAGATCTCAGCCACAAGCACGGGATTCCATCCCACCTCCGTGCGCTTCAGCGTCGGGAATCGATCCCGGGTGCGCTGCCCCTTGTCCGTCTCGTACGCTGCGCGAAGCATATACGCGAACCAATCGGGCATCCGATAATCTGTGCAGGCAAGTTGTTGGACCGCCGTCCGCTCGTGCTCGGGGACCGCGCGCGAGTACGCGTACAAATAGAATAAGTTGTGTGCGATGACAACAACCTTCTGCTGCTGCTGCAGCTGGTTGTGCCAGTGAAAGCCGGCTGCCGTGACCGGGAATCCTCGTTCGTTGACAGGGTGAAGCTGAACTTGTGGTGGAATGACGTACGCGTACATCGCCTTCGTATGTTTCGGCTCTGGACGGAAACTAATAGGTTTGCCTGCGGCGGCCGCCAGCGACGTATGCCCCGGATCACTTTCGCCGCCGAATAGTTCTGCGCAGCCGGTTGCTTCTCGACGCTTGGTGCGTTGATCAACGGCCCACCCTGGCGGGTATGCCCGCCTGGCGTATTCGTCAGCTGCTGCTGATTAGCCTGCGGGAGAATCTGCTCACCACTACTATTCGTTGTCCCCGACGCTCGCGTATTAACTGACAATTGACGTGTGCCCGATTCGCTGGAGTACTCCGACATGCGCTGTCTTTTGCAGCCGCCCTCGCGGCACTCGCTGTCCTCAACAGTCAGGCGCGCGAGCTGCTCCTGCAGCTCATATACCTCGCTATCGCGATTGCACACTACGTCCCGCATTTTATCGTTGAGCACCTCGAGCCGCCAAACCTCATCCTTTTTCTGTTCAAGCTCTTGGTGCATGCGCCCAACCGCATCCGCCATCTTCAATGACATGTCTGTCGCTTGACGCACTTTGGCGCGCGAGCCGCGCAACTCCCGTCGCATGTTCTCTTCGCGGTCCTTGGCCACGGCGCACTCGATGGTCAAATGTTGCATTCGTTCATTTAAATTCAAGACATGCTCGTCCTGAGCCTCTCCCCCTGACGATCGCGCACGATCGTTAGCGTTATTCACAATGAGCGATTTCTCCGCTCTCTCACCTGCGTGGTCCCGACGATCTTGATTGTCCTCAGGGCTGCCATAATCCACCTCGTGGTCCTCGGCGAATCTATCCGCCGGCTTTTTATCCATGTCCATCCTGGACGGCAGCTTGACACTCAACGTCGCCGTTGGCGATCCACAACCACTAGACTCCATAGGGAGCTACACAGGCAATCGATGTTGGACTGGAGGCACTCGAAAATGTTTGACAGATGATTCGAGTTAAAGGGCGGCGCACTATAGTGGGCAAGATGGTGGTTGAGAGCAAAGGTGAAAAAAACAGAGCTAAGCGCGTCGCTTGTTTGTCGATCATGATCGGAATCCTGTGATCGCCGATCAACTTGTGCCTCCGCGGCAACAATTCCAACTCTCTGCCTCCTACACCGTTTTCTTGGCCAACTGCTGCCACCGGGCAACTCCATGCAATTCAAAATAATCATCCAGCGCGCTCAATAGTTTCACCGAAGTGAACGGCTCCCACGTCGTATCTCCTAAATTCCATTGAACATGGAATTCCACTTTATTGTCCGCCCATCGATGGGCTAAAATGGACGACACCATCCACTCGTCTTCGGCGGGCGCCCCGAAATCATATGGTCCCGGACGACTCCGATTCGGGAACAAGTTATCGCAACTAGCCACGAATGGCCACAATAAACTGACGTGAAATCGGTTATGAACGCGTCTCGACGCCAATACTTCGGGGAGCTCCAGCTCATAATCTGAACAGTGCGGGAGCGCCTTCTGTACTCGGTATGGCCCCACGAAACGTGGTAATAATTTCTTTGCACGTCCCTTGGGCAACACCAGATTCTTAGTTGATAAATATACCAGCGTCCCCGCTGTGATCGCCGGCTCCTCGCCACGTTTCTTATTCGACTGAACTGTCAAAAATACACGCACGCTGATAATCGCGTCGTGCGCTTCCGCCAAATTAAGCAATGCTTTCTCCGCAAACGCGTGTACCCCCTTGCTCACTTTTACAGTAGGGTCGATCTCGCGGATCATCGATGGCATATACCCTCGTCCCAATTCAAACGGGGAAAACCCCGACGACGCATTAATGCTTGAATTAATTGCAAACTCGACCAATGGTAATTTATCAATCCAGTCGGTCTGATCTGGCCGTACCACCCCTCGTAAAATCTGTCCGATTGAACGATTCGTGCGCTCCGTAGCGCCATCCGTCTGGGGATGAAATGATGTTGACATCAATAGTTTCGCTCCCAGTAGTCGATGCACTTCCCGCCACCAGAGCGAGGTAAACTTTGAGTCTCGGTCAGACACTATACTCCGCGGTAAGCCGTGCAGCCGCACAATTTCTCGAATATATACTACCGCTAATTCGGTGGCCTTCACCACTGTATTCACCGGGATCAGATGGACCTCGCTAGTCAATCGACACAGCACCACCCATACGTAGTCGAATCCCTTCGACTTTGGAAACAGACCCAGGAAATCCATGGATATCGACTCCCATGGCTTGGTAGGAATCGGCAACGAGTGTAATTTTCCCGAAGGAAAGTGAGTATCGTCTTTGCTCCGGTCGCAAATCTCGCAGCTTTCACAGAACACTCGCACCTCATGTGATAGCTTCGGCCACCAATACCATCGGCGAATGTAATCGCCCGTACGCTGAGCTGCAAAATGGCCTAGGGCCGTGTGCGCCTACTCCACGATAAGTCCAGGAATACGATACTCCCCCATTTTCACGTCGGGGATACACAGTACCTCCTCCCCGCTACGATTCGTGGTGTATATCAGACCATCACGGACCGTGAACATAGCAAACTCAGTAGGCTTTGCCACTACCTTCGCGAAGAGCTTATCTTCAACATACCCCGACTTGATGCAGGAGATAATCTCCTCACTCAACCTTGGATCAGCGTCCAAGTGCTTGTTGCGGGCACGTGACTCGAACACAGATACGTCCGCGACGGGTGGAATTTCCCATTCCACTTCCTTCTCCTTCGCGGCCTCCAACTCTGCGACCTCATGGTCACGGGGCTCTACTACTCCGCGTAACCGAGTGCTTCGCCTTGGTGCCACTTCTGGCTCTCCTCGCATTAACTGCTCAACAACTTCGTCGCCTTCGCGTATTTGCATCAGAATTTCTGTCCGTCGCTCCTGCGACATGTCATCCATCGCTGGATCTAACCGTAAATCGGTGTTCACGTAGTGGTGCGTTTCGGGACGTTCATCCCACTCATCATTCTCATAATATCTCGACAGACAGTCGGCGCCTTTATTCAACTCCCCTTTAATATATCGGATATCAAAATCAAAACGTGATAGATACTCCATCCATCGTGTCTGGCGGTTGTTCAATCGCCGTTGCATCTTGAAGAACTCAAGCGCCTTATGGTCCGTAACCACATGGATTCTATATCCCATTAATTTATCCTCCCATTTTAGGAGTGCCTCCAGAATCGCGAGCGATTCTTGTTCGAACACCCGATAATAATGCTGAGCGTGAGTGAATTTCTTGGACATGAAGCCGGCAGGCCGACAAGTTTGCCAAGTAGGACCTTGACCGTACATGGCCCCCACCCCTGATACCGAAGCATCGCAAATAACCCATATGGGTTCATCGACTGTTACGTTGATAGGCTTGAGTATTGCTGTTTTACAGCACATATTCTTGATATTGTCAAAACAGGATTGATGAATCGGGCGCCAGGCGAACAATGCTCCGTTCCTTGTCATGGCTGCTAACGGCCCCGTGTACGAGGTGATGTCGGGCAGAAACTGCGCAAGATACTGTACCAAACCCAGGAATCGCTGGATATCATGGTACGTTCGGGGTTGCCTCCATTCTCGAATGCGTTGCATCTTGTCGGCGTCCACGTGAAGACCTTGGTCATCAATTAGATGTCCGAGACAATCCATGTTCGGCGAGTATAAATCGCATTTCTCCTTTTTCAGGTAGAACTCATTTTTTCGTAACGTATCGAACACTTTTCCCAAGTGTACCTCATGTTCCTCAATGGAATTTGAATATATGAATATATCATCCAGATATGTCACCAATTTGCATGGTATAACTCACGAACGTCCCATAGACGGTGGCGAACACCGTTTTTCACCATCCTCACTAATAATACGAATTTGTTCGTATGCATCCGACATGTCGATCTTCGATCGATACTTGGCGCGTGCACAATCCAGGCGAATCTGGTCTTGGTCAGGAAACGGCGTGACATCTTTCCGCGTGTTCTCATTCCGTTTGCGACAGTCGATCACCGTGCGTAGCAATCCCGTTTTCTTGGGAATACACAGCATCGGGGCTGCTTGATCCGTCTGTACTGCTTTCCACCAGCCGGCCCGCACGTACCGATTGATTTTCTCAATCAACTGCTCCTTCATTGCGTCTGGGCATCTCGGAAGATGGTAATGGTACTGCTTTGACTCGTCAATCAACGGGATTCGGTGATTCACCGCGCGCAACGGCGGCATCGTTTCCGGTACCCCCGACATAATATCGGTGCTCAATTCCATCCACCGGTCTCGGAGTCGCGGAATATCTTCTTCAGTATACTTCCGCTTCCCCGCCTTCATTTCAGCAATTTGCTGCTCAGTTGCGGCCTGGAATACCTCAGTAATCCTCGCTTTCATTTGATCTGTCAGCACCAACGCGGGCTTCGCGTCAATATTTTCGATAATAGGGATATCTTCCCTCTGTGCACTCTGCACTTCTTCCCTCGTTCTGGGGACATGCTGCTCTGGGAATCTTACCCTGGAAAACTCCTGCAGTATTTCTGCGAATGGTTTGCCGTTCTCCGCGATCACCTCTCCAATTCTCTCCAGATTTACTGGGTCATCCTCGATGTCACCCGAGCTCAGCTCGTCACCTTCATCTTCAATGTCCTCCACACTGGCACTAAACTGTCCGGTCTTCAACCATACACGACTCCTGGGTGGTTCGACCTTAGTCGATTTTGGTGCAGCTGGGTGAGGGAGTCATTCCGCTCGCCGTGCCGCATTTCGTCGCTCAACCTCAACAGTCTCTTCGAGCACTGTTAACGTCGGGGCAGCCTTGCCCTTAATTCGAATGACATTCCGCCAAAGATCACAGCTTATGCCATGCTTCCGCATGTATTTGGTGCCGAAAACCGCATCATAACGGTCCAAGTTGACCACATCTAAATATTCACTCGACTCAAGTGAGTCATACGCAATCCTGGTCTCTGTCCCAAAATTAATCTTGGATCGGCTTCCGGCGGTTCCCAATTGGAGCACTACCGGCTCAGTAATCTCGTGAACTTTTAAATTAGCCACTCGGGCGAAATCTGGGCTGCAACTGTCCGTAGTGCACCCTGTATCAAAAAGCGTAAACGCCCGATGACCATTTATGGTAATGTACGCGGTGAGTGGATATATATCCTCCTTTCGTCGGGACGGTCGAGTTTTCTTTCGGCTAGATTTCCGCAGATGTACCTGACGTTTCATAGCCTCCGGCTTCGTCGACAGGGATGCGCGCTCGCCCGTGGCGAACAAGAACTCCTCTACCTCATCGGTATTGCCTTGCCATATAACATGGTCGGCCATTTCCTTGGCTAGTTTCTCCAAGTCCCGGTCATCCAGCAATTCAACTGGATCCCAACCATCACAGACTCGAAATAATCCCGCATGCCGTTTGGCATATTCCCGTGCTCGCAAGCACCGCATCTTTGCCTTGGCGCTGCAGGTCCAACCCTCCGTCTCGGAGTCCTCGTGTTCACCTGCATCCTCCGACTCGCTCCCCGAGTCGTCGGTCCACAACTCAGGTAATTCTTCATCGCGCATGTGAGCTCCCCGCTCATCCCGGTCACTCAAATCGTATTCGCTGTATTCTTGGACCGTGTACCCGCCTTCCGAGGTATACACATTGTCCTCTTCTACCTGCGCGTTACGCAAGTGCTCCGAGGCCGCCTCCGACTTTCCACTCTTTGTGGGCTTATCCTCATCCAACGACGTCGAGTCGTTATCATTCACAATATCGCGCTGAGCGTACATGTTTGGCCCCTTATTCTGTGGGCACTCACTTTTATAATGCGGTCCCCCGCACTTGTAGCACGCTATCGGTTTCTTGCCAGCCGGGTTTCCTCCCCCATCACGACCCGTAGGTCGTGCTTGCGAAACCGCACGCATCTCCTCTCTGGGCTTTCCAGCCGTATCCTTGGAACTACCGTCACGTTTCACAAACCGGAATGCTTTCCGCTTCAACTCATCGCGTTTAACACCGCGCGTGGATGATTCCTCTCTCATTCGAGACCCGGAGGGTGTTCCACTCGCCGAGGCTTTACTCGGTATCTTCCCCTTTTCACGCTCCCGAACTTCCGCGTACCGCGCATTGATGCTCTTCTGCATCTCAAAATTAACTGCGTTCCGCAGAATCTCTCCAATCGTAGACCCTTCGGCGTTCACATTCAAGCTAACAAGATGCTTCACCATCGGTGCGGGCATTTTGCCCATGAAATGATTCTTAAACGTATACGAATCTGGTCTTTTCACCATGTGATTCGCCTTCGTAACCAATTCGTGGTAGAACCCAGCAACTCCAATATCTGGCGAGAATCTCGCCGTCCAGAATTCATCCGTGGCCTTTTGCACACAGCTGGTATCAATGAATTGATCGAAAAGTCCCAATATCATATCAAGATGGGTCCACGATTTCCGTGGGCGATTAATCCCATTCACTCGGGAGTCATACCATTCCTTGGCCTCGCCAGTTAAGTAAAAACTATGAATTCCCTTCCGTTTTTTTATCAAACTCAGGGCCACTCAGCCCGGTAATTTCAAACCATTGAACAACGGCTGCAATATGCGATTTGAATACCTTGATGTCTTTGCTGCCAGAATATTTTTCTGGTGGAGGGATTCGAATGTTTCGATTCTCATCCAGAATAGACGACCCCTTCGTCTTTTTTCCCAGCATTGACTCATAGTGAGCGACAAATGGGGCGTGTAACGAACGCCTCCATTTCTTCATCTGCTTAGCAGCGTTGCCCGCAAGCATCGGGTCTCCAGCCTCATACAGGCGGAGTTCATCATCGGAATGACCACGTTTGTGGTGTTTCCGCCGGGCATTTCTCCGTCATCGCCTGCGGTGTCTGCGATTACTTTCGCCCGCATGTTTCCGCGGCGTATGCGTCTTGCCCTTTCTTCGGGGCGGTTCATCCTCGGATGCAGAAGACGACAAAGGAGTTTCCTGCTTCACAGCAGCGTTTCTCGGACGCTCTTCTCGGTCTGTTGGTTTCTCATCCTCAGATGACACCTTTTCCGTTTTCTTTCGCGCCGGACGCGATTTGCGCTTCCTGGGCTTATGCTCGCTCTCCGCTTCGCTCGACTGCGAGCTTGAGGACGACATCGCATCCGACGACGACTCTGACGGAGGACCTCCTCCGTGACCGGCGCCTCCGGCCGATACGCGACTAGGCTTCTTGTCATCTGCCCCCAACTCATTGGGTAAAGAGGAATATACCTCTGAAATAAATTCCAT
Organism: Mycena metata; assembly: GCA_029378385.1. Classification (NCBI taxonomy): domain Eukaryota; kingdom Fungi; phylum Basidiomycota; class Agaricomycetes; order Agaricales; family Mycenaceae; genus Mycena; species Mycena metata. Next base: position 219,326 of record JARKIB010000209.1, read on the forward strand.
GGGATCTTTCTCCCAGGCGCTGTCTGATTCCTCAGAGTCCGAGTCGTACGACGTACTGGGCATGCTAGAATACCCCTCCGAGTCCCCCTCGGAATCTGATGACGAAGATGAATCTGAACTCTCCGGATCCATATGCGCACGTGTTCGCGACTTAGCGCTCGAATTCGCCGTTACTGACGGCGCCGTCCTGGCAACGTTGGGTCTATCAGCTCCCACTGACATCTCCTCGCGTACATCGGTATTGTCGTGTCTTCGAGACGGTCCCCCTTTCGCATTCTTCACAGATCCCGCCAGAGAGGGCGAATTAATTTTCTCCGGGTCTATTACAGAGTTCCCGCGACTCGGCGCGGTATGGGCATCGAATGGATTACCGTTTGCGTCCCATTCAATCCCCTGGTCGGTATACCCCGACCATCCCTTCGCTGCAAGATCCCCTCGCCGCATTTTCTGCAATGCAATCCGGTCTTTAAGGTCGTGGACCTTGCGCTCGCGTTTTGGGATCGTAGTGGCCTCGGCCACTGGAGCTGGCGCCTCCACGTTCGCCTTCGAAAACCCTTCGACTTTCACGGACTTGGGCATGGTACCCTTCGCCGGCGCGGCGGTGCTCGCCGCGGGAGTAGGAGTGCGTACCTTTTCACTTCTTTTATTCGCCCAATTCTTGCCCAATGCGTCGCGGGCCTCTTTTATTTCACTCCTTCGACATGCGAGGCGGTCTTTCTCTTTCTGGTAAATCTGTTGGGCCATTGCATGATCAGCAGCGATCTGCGCGTCCTCGGCGCTGAAACGGCGTGTCATTGAATACGCTGCCATCTGGCTATTATTTGCGCTTTTTAGCAATAGTCTGTCTAGACGCTACTAAGTAATAATACAGCCGTCTAGACGGGTCAATACACCCACTAGCACTCTGTTCGGTGGTACAAAGGAGAGTCAGAGTGAGCTCCGGCTGCTGACTGTAGTATTAGTACAGTGCTAGGCGCGGTTACAAGCGTTACACTGTGCGAAGTACACATACCAAGGAGGTCTATACGGGGTCTAGTACCTCAGAATGTCAATTACCCTATCAAAGGAACCAACGACTGCACAGGAAAGCCATAGTCTTCACTAGCAGGGCAAGCTACATGATATAGGGTCTGTCTAGACGAGTCGACGCACTAAGTAACAGGCGTCTAGACGAGCATAGCACGACTCTATAGGCTGTCTAGACGGCAAAGTACCGCGTCTAGACGGTGCAAGGAGCTTAGAGATATAGGGAGGGGTCGCCCCGAAGTGCCCCTCTAGCCAGTCAGGTGACCAACGCGACGCGGTCAGCGTTGGGGCGCCACAAACACAAACATGACGAAGGAGTTCTTGTTGAGATGTAGCCATGGGCCGACGTGTATATGTCTAGTCCGTGCGCTATCGGGGTATCCGAGCGGATTGGTGAGCAGTCCGGCGTCGGGGGACAGAGTTTTGCAAATTACAAGGTTCGGGAGCTGTCTAGACGACCCGAACTGGCCATATACCCGAACTGGGCCCCCAAGATCGTCATCTAGATGACTTTCTGGCAAGCCCAGAGCCAGCATAGACCCGGTTAGCCTTCCGAGGATGACCGCATGACCAGAACATCGGCCTGTTTTACTCATTTCTCTTTACCTCATCTCTTTCTCTCAGAATCGTATATAAAGCCTCATAAAATACCACAACAGACCAGTGTATGCCCCGCTCATCGTTACGACGATTCGGGTGTGCTCAGGCCACTTAGCGGAGATTAAAGTACCATCTCTCTCTGTGTAACAGTAGTCTATAAAATCGCAGCGTTGCTTGTTGGATCCAGAACATTTGTGTGAACCTATAAGCAAAGCTTCGCGTTGGGAGGTCGTGAGCGGCGACTGCCTCCACGTATAAATCAGGACCGCACGCACATTAGAAGGCTTGAGAACTGCACTAAGCGTCGCGAAGTGGACTCTAGCAGGGCATCCGCATTGGGTGACCAGGAAACGCCTCGCTAAAACCGACCACGCCCGGCACAGCACTTTGGGAGAACCCTGGGACAACCACCGGTCGTTTAGCTGTGTTGGATAGTACTTTGAGGTCCTTAATAAACTCAAGTGTACGGAAAAGATCTTGGATTCAAAGGAGTCCGAGTCTGCCGCTAGTTCTCGAGAGGCTAGCTGTGCACCAGAGGCCGTCTAGACGAAGCAGCATAGCCCTTGAACGGGATTTTCAGTCCAAATCTACACCTCCTCGCCTAGGCACCTGTACTTCGGTGCGATTCCTAGTAACAATCCTTTATATATAAACCTGCACATCCTTCCCTGGAAGTCTTGTTTAGAAGCCAAGCAGCCAAGC